>VUQK01032069.1:0-10586 GCA_015106715.1 Bujurquina vittata
GATGTGTCCCTGATCCAACACACCTGCATCAAATATAGAAGTCATTAGCAGGACTCTGGAGAACCTGACTGCATACTGAGGAGGTAATTCAGCCATTTGATTCAGATGTGTTGGATCAGGGACACATCTAAAACCTGCAGACCGGGGGGGCACGAGGCCTGGATTTGAGAACCACTGCATTATATGGACAAAGGTTTTGCACCATCTCGCTTTAATCTTTGAATTCAGATGTTTTTAGTCCCATTGCCATGTGTGTCTAATATCAAGCACCTAGCCATGCAGTCTGCTTTCACAAACATTTGTGAAAGAATTGGTCGTTCTTAAGAGCTCACTGATTTTGAGTGCGGTGCAGGAAGAGGATGCCACTGTTGCAAAACGTTAGTTCCTGAAAATTGCAGATATTCTATAATCAGCCCAAAGTGGTATTATTGCAAAATAGAAACATTTAGACACCACAGCAGCTTAGCCAGGGTGGAACAGTGGTGTGGTGGTTAGCACAGTCATGGATTTGAAAGTCCTGGGTTTGAATCCAGGCTCTGGCCTTTCTATGTGGAGTTTGCATGCTCTCTCCAGCATCCCCCCACAGTCTAAAGATGTGCATGGAGTCAGGTTAACTGGTGATTCCAAATTGGCCATAGGTGTGAATGTGAGTCTGAATGTTTCTCTGAGTTAACCCTGCAGCAGATTGAGTGGGTCTGTCCAGGGTGTACCCATGATATATTTTATTAAATATTCAGGCTCTTGTTTGGACTATGAAATGGAGATAAAAGCTTATGAAAAAGAAATTCTTGAAATTACTCATTAACTTATCTAAATGACAGTTTATTATTTTTCTGGTATTCCAATAAAATTCATCACTCCACTTGAATTACAGACCATGCCTTTGACCAGAATTTCTCTCAAAGTAGAACAGAGAGGGTTGAAAAGTGATTCTACCACCTACATTACATTCAGTTACACTCATACACTTAAAAACATGTCATTTCTCATAAATCTGGGGGATAAAGCTAACTATTATCTCAGCCCACGCGTACTCGTCTGGGCATTCCTTAGGGGGGAACCTCCCATTCAAAAACACAACAACATGACAGCAGCCCCTGCTTTTCTGTGGACAAATCACACCCCAACTTGCGAACATGCTCTTGACTGTGAACTGTGTCACTGACCCTCAGTGTGCACACACAAGTGCAGAAAAACACAGAGCTATTAAAGCCCCCAGACACAAACACACACTAAAGCCTGTCTTTCACAGTCAGTGGCTGTGAACAGCGTGCAGTGGACTGCTGCCTGTCTGACGTCTTCTATTGTGCCTTGTGTATTTGTAACTGCAACCTGTGAGGAGAAACAACCATCGTGCTGCAACAACAGTTTTGAACAGCCAAATTTAACCGTTTAAGTCAAAGGTTGTATCACAACAAGCTTTAAACATGCCATTATGTGGGACTTGTCTCTAACCAGACAACACTGACCTCACTGTGCATCATTGTCTCTCCAGCTACCACTAATCCCTGGTATCAATCCAACACTCACTCCAGATATTAACCAAAATCCAAAAGTCTTCCTGTGGCAATATTTTGGTTACACAGTACACCACCACCTCCATCTTCAGTACAAACCCATAACAGGCATCCATGGCTGGCAGGCTTCCCGACAAGTATGATGCGACATGCCACAATGGGGCAGAGACGACTGGCCGAGATGCGGGATGGTGACAGATCGCTTTAAGAAGCCAGCCAAGCAGAAAGAGTGAAGCACAGGTGTTCAGTGGGATACTGTAGCCTCATGTCCTGCAGATTTCACACACAGAGCAGCAGCTGCAGACACACCCAGCTTCTTCCAGCAGCAGAAGCCAGCTGGTGAACCGGCACGCTCTCTCCTTTTGCTCTACAGCCTGAGCAGAGAATAACACTGCAGAGTATCTGATGATGTTCCTGCATGGTTCTGCTTATTCAAACAGGCTGTTCACGCTCGAAGCGAAACTAATCCTTTTTCTCATTACCAATCAATCACTATTGTTTATTTTGTTTTTCAACAACTGTTTAATATTGAGCAGAACTGAGCTCAGCTTAATGTTAATTTTATCTCTTCATAAGCTTATTGGTGCAGCCCTCCATAACAGTCCCAGTTTCTTATGTGGCCCCTTTGGAAAATGTATTGCCAACACCTGGTTTAGTACATAATAAATTCCTAGAAATTGTACAAATCGATAATCTAAACTTCTCCAAATGTCCTTTTTTGTCCAGTTACATTTTTTAATAACACTAAATAGCAAAATATTGTCACATTTTAGAAGCCGGCACCAGAAAATATGTGAAAAATTTGATGTGATTAATTTTCAGTTCTCATACAAATAGCAGATGAGCTATGCTAGACAGATGAATTTCCCTCTGGGATCAATAAAGTTATTCTTACTCTTAATTCAAACTGATGTCTAATCCTGTCCACATGTAGTAACACTCGAGTTTGACTGATATTATCAGCCAATCAGCTTATCACAGGTATGTGTTTTTAGGACAATATAATGTAGAAATGGTGTCATGTCAGAGGGTTTTACTCATTGCTCTGATTTGTTCCTCCATGCCTCTTCCTTCCTCCATCCTCTAGCCCGTGACCCAGAAATCAATCTTAGTACCCAGTGTCAAAGGGTGCAGCTGGAGGAGCTATAGTCAAGGAAGCAACATTGCATCCTTTCCCAAAGTGTTTTTTTTAACCATTGGGGTACAAAAACAGGTGTGGTGCACAGGTGTTCAGTTAAGATTATTAACTGCCAAAACTTTCTGTCAGTGTCTGAGTGTGATTAAAAGAAGGATTGGTATTGCATAGTGTCACACTGCACTGTATAAGTTTAATTAAAAGAAGCCCCAGATATAAAACCACAATATAAACTGTTACATCTGTGATAATGAAATACAAAACAATTTATAATTCAGCACAAAACTATAAATTTATGTCTCATCCCCACCTCCTCCACTCATGTCTTCAGTGTGGGGGAATATGGATGCAAGGAAGTACAAACTGAGAAACGAGAGGGGCAATCTCAGCGCTGTCTACAGCGCATGCAGTAAAAAGATAAGATAAACTTTAACGATCTCACAGTGGGAAACATCACTGCTAGTAGATTACATGGGTGAAGCACTAACAAAACCCCATAACTAACAGGACACAACTTACATTTTGTTGGGTACAACCTGTTCAACTTCTCCTTGGTGTAACTATCTTATCCGCCAACCACATGGCAGCAACTCACTGCATTTAAACATGTGGACATGGTCAAGATGACCTGCTGAAATTCAAACTGAGCATCAGAATGGGGGGGAAAGTGATTTAAGTTACTCTGAACGTGCCACGGTTTTTGGTGCCAGGTGAGCTAGTTCGAGTATTACACAAACTGCTAAACTACTGGGATTTTCCCCACACAACCATCTCTAGGATTTTCAGGAAATGCCTGGCTGAAAATGCCTTGTTGAAACCAGAGGTCAAAGGAGAGTGGCCAGACTGCTTTAGCTGATAGGAAGGCAAGAGTAACTCTAATAACTTGCTACAACCCAGGTATGCATAAGAGCATCTCTGAGCACACAGCACATCTAACCTTGAAGCAAAAGCACCACCAGAAGACCAGGTGCCACTCCTGCTAAAAACAGGAAACTGAGGTTACAGGTTCACCAAAATTGGACAACAACACGGTTTTGTCAAGATGTACCTGATAGAGTGTCCGGTGAGTGTATACAAGTAAAAATAGAGGCTGCTTAAGTATATGGTAGTTTTAGTGGACCCTTCCACAGATTGCTATTACCCAGTTGAGCAGTATTTTGTAGTTGTGTCTACAAGAGATCAAAAATACAGCAATATGGTCATTAATTTTACTGACTGGACACCAGTGACTTCATAACGAATCAAATCAAACACACGAATTAGTCTGAAATGTGCCCTTAAATCCTCTATGATGAACGTAACATGTGTAACTTAATAACAGCATGTTAAAACTGAAGATTTTTGCATTATTTTAGACTTTTCAGTCATGATTCAGTGCAGATTTCACATGAGCTAGGAGCTACAGTTCGCGTTAATACAAACCAATGTATATTTAGTTTTTTATGTATATTAGGTTGACTAATTGTAACTCTGTGTAACTAAAGCGGCGTGAAGGTCGGGGAGACAGGGGCGTGCGTGCCACACTTCTTTCCATACTTAAATTGGGCAAAACTAATCCACACAGTGTAATGTGTTCAATACACTACTACCGCTAATTTCAACAATACAAGCCTCAACTGCATAATGCACCAGAACGCACACCTACTTCAAAAAATCTTCACAGCAGAACATCAAGCAGAAATCAACAGGGAAGACCGGCTTGACACCTATTCGTCATCACCATGAGCCTTAAACTTACGGCCACCTGGTAGCTGTTTAGTAATTCATACGGGTTACGCCGACTGGGCGGGGTTACTGACTGAGGTGGCTCGAAGCCTTTAAGAGATATATACGGTAGATGCCAAGCAATAAACCGAGTACTTTCATTGGATTCCGCGCATACGCAAACAAATAACGTCATCATCCCGCGCCTTTGTTGTCAGACGGTAGTGTTATCTTCACGGCTAGCTTCTCCAGTGTCCGATATAGAAGGAAATCCGTACGTGAAATGATTAATATTACGTTTTAAATCATCCCGAAGGTGGGATAATTGATAAAGTAATTTGGAGAAATCCCCAGCGAAGAGGAAATTTGAAATACAACGAGGTAAACGAAAACTCTGTTAGCTTACTGCTGCTTCCATAACGGATTGATTAAGCTCGATGATCGAGTCAGGTTTAACTTTACCCGGGCTGATCTATCCGAGGACGTCTAGCAGATCAGGAATTAAGGTGTACAGTAAACTAACGTTAGCTGGTCGGCTTCACTCAGAAGTAGAGGCAGAGTTCCCCCCCCCTTTTTTTTAAACTTTTTTTTTTATCTTGGTGTTTTCAGGAACTAGGAGTTTACTTGGCACACTGCGAGGAAGTAATTCACACCACATCGTTTCCTGACTGTGTTCAAATGATTACTTTAAAACGCTTTTAAGGAACATATATATTTACATAACTTTTGTACATATGAAGAAATTGTATATATTTTTTTATAGACAGGTTCACAGATTAAACCCCTGGAGGGAGAGTGGATATGTTGCAGAAAGAGCTGCCAGGCAGGAGCAAAAGAGGAAGGTGGATTACAGTACGATGGATGTAGTGAAGGAAGACATGCAGAGCGTTGGTGTGACAGAGGAGGATGATAGACACAGGCTGATATAGAGGGAGATGATCCACTTTGTTGATCCATAAAGGGAGCAGCTGAAAGAAGAGTTAGACACTTTTTAATGTGTTGCAGTTCATGTAGATGCTGTTTATCTGACACTTTTTGTTTAATCTAGACTTGATTAAGGAATATACCTGAATATCTATATTTGGTTGAGTGCAGTGTTTCTGTGGCCAGGTATTTTCTGGTAAGCTCCCTCAGTTTTCTAGATATCTTCTCATTAGTTTATTCTTTTCTCTTTTTTTGTAAGGCCAATCAGAAGTAGATAAAACTGAGGGAAAGTTTAGATTAAACATGAACAAAGAAGTGCAAAACTGCAAAAAAAAAAAACAAAACCTAACACAATAAAGAGGTGACATCACTTTAAAGCAAGTCTCTAAAAATGTGTTTTATAAAGTGATATAAAAGAAGCCCTAATTTTTTTGGCAGGTGTTTCCAAAGCTGAGGGGGCTCGTTGGCAAATGCCCAGCTGTGGAGTGTCTTTTTTTTTGAGTTGAGTGTCTGAGTTCATAAAGTTACAGCTACAGAGCTCCAAACAAGTTCACACTCACACGAAGCCAAAATGTTTACCTCTTCCTTTTACTCCTTTTATCCCACAGATTACACATGTCATCAGCAGCAGAGACAGTGGAAAATGCCTCTATTATTTCAGAGAGCACATCCCATGATGGAAACCGCTTGTGGATAGGAAACATCGATCCCAAAATCACAGAGTGAGTAAAAAAAAAATCCACCTTTGGTTTCAGGCAAGCCCATATTTCTTCTTCATTAATTCACCAACTATCACTCTTGATCGTGTGGATTATCTATAGAACTTTAACCCCTTGATAATGATTGTAGGGCTCTTAGCTGTTCACATTTAAAAGCGATTAGGATTACAATAGAGCCAAATTACCAATGAGGATGTATAATTACTGTGCCATAGTGAGCGTATTTAGGAATTAAATCTGCAGTTCCCTAAATTTTCCAGCCCTAAATGTGTGAAAACGCCACTTCAATGCAGAGCAATATTTGTTGATGGTTTTAGCAGCAACTAGTGTGCGATCAGTGGTTGCTGTAATTACTGTAATAGTGTGAATCTGAGGCATTGCTTTTTATTTTTTACCTTATAGAAAGGCAATGTATTGTGTGTCCATGTATGATTGATTAACTGTGTGTGTGTGTGTGCGTGTGTGTGTGTGTTTGCGTGCGTGCGTGCGTGCGTGTGTGTCACAGGGCTGAGACTGAGCAGACGGGGCTGGGTGTGTGAAAGAGAGGCAGTGAGGCGCGGAGACCTGCTCTGCTAAGGAGCAGCCATCATTCCTCACTCACCTGCCCTGTTTACTCTTTCTTTGTCAATGTGGAGCTGTGTGTGTGTGAGAGAGTATGAGCATGTTTATATACACAATTGATGTTTGGGTGGCAGCTGGTAGAGGCTTTGACACCCAGAAGAGTCCATCTGCGAACATTATGAGTCTGCCTCACTTGACACAGCATCACATGCACATCCAACCATCTTTCTTTTGCTCCTTCTTTGTCCGGGGATGTGTTTGCTGCTGAATGTCTAAATGTTAAAGACACCCCTGCGTATGTTGTGATAAAGAGGTAGATTTCTGGGGTGAGGGGAGTGATTGCACGCCTGTGGGGGCTGCTGGAGAATGTATGGGCTGCAGCTCTGGTGGGCGTCTAGACAGGCGTTTCCTTCCCCTTTCCCTGCTCTGCTCTGCTTCTTCTTAAATAGCCCACTGCTTCGCAGTATGGAGGGAAAACAAGAGAAATGCCCGTGGCCCCTGTTGCTGATTGGTAAGATTAATTAGCTCTAGGATAGCAGGCAGTACTTCTTGTGTTTGTCTGGGTAAGCCAAACTCCCTGCAGGAGAAACATAGACTTGAGAGGCAAGGTGCTGATGGCACGAGGCCAAATTACTGAACTTCACAAGTGGCTTTCAGAATTTAAGATGAATAAAACTTTGTTTAATCTTACATAGATCCTAATTTATATAATTTTATTACAAAAGATGATATCTAAGTAATTCATTCTGGGAGGGTGATATTTTATTTATTTGAGCTGCATTTTGAAATTACAATACAGTGCAAACGTCTTGACTCATTTCTTTTTGCTTTCAAGGAGCCTGAGCAACAGTTCTCCAGGCTTTCTGAAGGTCTTTCAAAGTTTTTCTTTGGACATTGGCTGCTTTTTCACTCATTTCCAGTCCAGTCCTTGTACCTGACCATTTTTAGAGGAATGTTTTTTGTTGGTATGACACTTAACACTGAGCTATGAATCATTTAAGCATAAAAAAGACACCTATCTCAATAGATGGACTGGTTTTCTGTCTACACATAACAGACAACTCATCAAAGAACCAATTTTATCTTTAGGCACTTTGTTACTAGCAGCCTGTCACAAAAACACTTAAGTACCCAGTTATTTAGGTGAATCTACAAAAAATACCAAGAGTAAAATAGTCATTTAGCACCAAAAACATGATTCCCAAATGGATATTAACTGAAAACTTAGTATACACTATATTGCCAACAGTATTCACTCACTCATCGAAATCATTGAAGTGTTCCAATCACTTCCCTGGCCATAGGTGTATAAAGGCAAGCACCTAGCCATGCAGACTGCTTCTGTGGCATCTGTGATAGGATGCCACCTGTACAACTTCCTGAAATCTGTGAAATTTCCTCTCTACTAAGTATTCCACAGTCAGCTGTTAGTGGTATTAAAACAAAGTGGAAGTGATTGGGAATGACCGCAAAACACAGCCATGAAGAATGATCAAAAATTCCCTTAAACACTCCTAAATCTTGTGGAAAGCCTTCCCAGAAGAGTTGACGTTGTTATACTTGCAAAGGGTGGGCCGACACCCTATGGCTCAAGAATGGGATTCCACTCAGGTTTGTGTGAAGGTAGATGAGCAAATACTTTTGGCAATATAGTGTACAATGAGTATTTAAACATTTGAAAAAACTAAAAAAAAGTGGCAGGCCTAAAAATAAATATCTACAGCAGATGAACCACATCTGAAAATCACATTAGGTGGACAGTATCTAACAGTGAGTGTCTACAGCGATCTATTGAAGATGCTGGAAGATCTATCATGGTTTGAGGCTGCATTTCCATTTGTGGGTGGCTGTAGCTCAGGAGTTAGAGGAGGTCACATACTAATCGGAAGGTTGGCGAGTCGATCCCTGGTTGCGCCAGTCTACATGCCAAACTATCCCTGGGCAAGATACAGAACCTCTCCGAAGCAACTGTCGGAGTATGAATGTATGTGAACATTAGATAAAAAGCACTTAAGCTTAGAGAGAAGTGCTTGCATGCATGTGTGTGACTGGGTGAATGAGGCATGTGATGTAAAGCGCTCTGAGTGCTCAACATAGAGCAGAAAAGCTGTTGTTGTTACTGTCCTTTTAAATACTCAGTAAAAATGCCATCGTTCCTGTCACAGGATGTGTAATCAGTCACAAGATCTTTTACTCTTGACCATTTAAATGCTAAACATGTGATATATGACCCTATGTGTTTTTTTACCATCTCCTCTTGCCCTGTTCACAGAGCAGGTGTAACTAGAGCTTTCACTAAATATTTATGTTTTTGTCCTTTTGCTGGCTTTGTAGTGAGCCATCACCTTCTCCCTATTCGCTTCCCCTCTGGAGCTAGTGTTAGATGTAAAATTGTGTTTTTTGGAAGTTGTCATGAGTAAAGAACTTAGAGGCAAACTATAATCACACTTCAGTTTGAGATTTTTATAATGAAGGACAAATAAGATGAAGAATATAGTGTGGCTCTACAGCATTATCAAGTGGAGACAGCTGCATTGTCAGAAGGTCAAACCCCAGCCCCTCCTCTCGGAATTCTTCCCTTCTGACCTGCACTTTTCTGGACCAAATCTTTTGTCTTATCTTTTTCTGGACTTGACTCACCCCCCGTCCCTTCCTTCCTCTCCTCTGTTTCCTAACTCTTGTATCTTTCATACCTGGCATCTCACCTCTTCTCTTCTTTTGCCTTGTACTGCTCTTCCTACACCTTTCACCTTGCCATCAACATCCCCTCTCTGAACCTTATTCTCCCCTTGCTCACCTTTCCCTCCCTTTCCTCCCCCGCTTCTCTGCTCATCTTGCCCTGGTGCTTTTTACAGCCCCCAGGAGGAGCTCTCCATTGTGGTTTAGCATCCAATAATGTTCTTTGATATAACCTCTGTTAAAAATGCACATATGCTCAAACATGTGACTATATAGCTTTATCAAAAAATAACATTCAGTGCATTGCTAATTTTTGTATTTGTTGCATTTGGCCTTGATGTAAGCCAAGTTTTTGTTTAATATAAGTAAACATAGGGCTGGATGAGCCATTGTCACATGGGAAACTTGCAGGGTGTTGTCTGGGAAAAACTGAAAGTCGTTGGTCTAAAGCCCCCCCAGGGTGTCGTAGAAGGGTGGAAGACGTGAGGACAACCTGTAGCTCAGAGCCTTGTTTCACTCTGTGAATGCCACATCGAGTCCCTTTCACATACGTGAATGCACACTTGCACATTTTTTTGGTGACGCACACATACGCACAGACACACCCACAAATCACTTAAGGATTAAAAATAACAGGCGCTTAAACAATAAAAGGCTGAAGCAGTGATTCGTCTTGAACAGTTATACAAAACACCTGGGGTCACTCTGGGGCCTGGACAGTCACACAAGGTAATGGCACCGAATCAAGAACACAGGACGGTGTTTTGTTGGACTTTTTTCTTCAAGTGTTTTAGTTTTTCCCTTCTTGATAGAACAAATATCAGTAATTGCTGAATATGTTTGACTGCTTTTGCAACGTTTTGTACATTTGCACACTCATTGGGTTGAAAGTTGTATATATAATTGTTTTATACTGCATTGTAATTGACAACGTGGCAATTCGTCGACCAAAGTTTTTGCTGACTTTAAAAGTTGTTCTGACTTCCGAAGGTCTTTGCTTGAATTTTTCCAGTCATTTTCCTCATTGTTTTGACTCTACATGACAATTTTGACAAATAAAAAAGGAGTTACACTTGTTTTTTTATTTTAAATAATGCCTCATGAAGTTATTAAAGTTGTATTTATTAGTTATTAAAGTGGTATTTGAAAAAAAAAACCTAATATGAAATCTTAAATTTCATATATAAATGTGTAGATCTTAGTGGTGTTTGGGTTTCATCGTTTTTTTTTTTTTTTTTTTTTTTTTTTTTTTATTTTATTTTATTTTGTTTTAAATTTTTTTTTATTTTTTTTTTTTTTTTTTTTTATTGAGTTTTTTTTTTTTTTTATATTTTTATTGAGTTAGTT
>VUQK01032070.1:2314-18658 GCA_015106715.1 Bujurquina vittata
CAGAGACTGGATGTAAAGGCACTCGAGAGACACGTGACATCACTGTGGGAACATCATCGGACGGACGGACGGACGGACGGACGGACGGATGGATGGATGGATGGATGAGCCTAGCCCTTTGAATCTGGTTAAGAAATATTGGTGCCTTGAACCAAATGATACTCACTAACCAGAGTAGGTCGGATTATCCCTCTGGGGAGCATTCATTTCATGCCAGATGTTTCTGCAGTTAACAGATTTTTCACCCTGGACCCAAGTGGTGGACCACCACACCTTAGCCATTTTAGCAAATGCACTGCAGCCCTGACCTCACGCTGGTTCCTACATTCAGATAATTAACAGAGAGCGTGTGCTGATGTGCGTCGTGTCCTGCCTCCTGCTTGATCGGCACAGGCGCCACCTTACAAACATCAATCTCCAGCTGTCTGCTACATACGTGAAAGGGCACATCTGGACAATGTCCAGAGAATCAGGTCTGTACAAAATCAAGACCTCGTTACCCGGATTCACGTGTGAACAGTTCATCCATATCCATTTAGATGGATAACATTTGGATTTACTGGATATGAGCTCTGAGAATTTCTTAAAACAATTAATCAAATAAAGTAACAATAATCACAAAAACATCCAAAAAAAATAGAAGTAGAGACGTCAACAACAGAACAAGCTCTGCAGACCTGGTAGGTATTCAAGAACTTTGAATTTATGCTTGCTTAGATTTGAATCCAGGGTTTACTGTTGAAAGAGGTGCTCTGTAGCTAGTGCCTCTGCTTTGTGCATGAATTGAACCAGATAAGTGCTCCAGCCTTTCAGAGTTATAGATGCAAACATTGTTCTCCAGGTGAGGAGGCCAGCTGCAGACCTGACGATCTCCCTAAAAAATGCATCTCGCATGTGTGGATGCAGGTGTTTGGATGTGTCAAAGATCTGGAGGTGATAAATAATACAAGGTAGACTGTTTGTCTTATCCGTAGCTGCCCCAAGAACTTTAGATCTCCAGGTGATCGCTCAGAAATGTTAAAAATGTCGGGGAACCGTAGCCACTGACAGGCAAGCGGTGCCAGAATGACTACTGAACTCCGTGCTATGTAGTATGATCCAGAAACTTCCTGGAAGGCAGGATATTTATGCAAGAAGCTCAATGCTGCAAGTCACCCCACTACTTTTATTATCACTCATTATTATTTCAATGGATACTCTAAAATGTTTCAGTAGCATGATTAATGCTTGATAAATGGAAAAGGAAACAAGTGTTAGTAAAAAAAAATGTTGCAACATTTGGGAAAACAAAAGGAGCAATTTGCAGCTTTTCACTTGGCAAACTTGATGAGCCGAATGAGGGCACATCCATCAGGAAGCTGCGAGCGGCAACAGAGCTCAAACTGAAACATGGTGTGCTCAGTGAAAGGAACTAAAAGGGTCACAAACAACAAATCTGAAACAACAAAAGCACGCAGCGGAAGCGAGCCAGCACAAAGAAACACACGGGTTTTCGCCACAGTTTCGAAGCGTGCATTCTGAGAATTTCATGAGCTGACAAAACAAGTGCTTCATCATTTGAGAGCGGCAGGCTATGAAAACAGCCGAGGAAAGAGGGAGAGAGAGAATACGCTCTTCCACTTTGCTTTCTCAGACCTCTTTCCTCATTAATGGTGGAACGTGGTGGTTTCCTTCTCAAAACACACTTGACATGAAACAAAGGATCAGCGAAACCCAACAGGTTCTACCGGGCACCTCAGTTTGGTCCCAATTTTAGGTGCTGCAACTCAACAAACATAACCAAAATCATAGGTTTAAAGCCGCACAGCTACACTGGATAACACGTTCCTGTCTATGAGTGTGGACATTTTATTTCTTTCCAGCATGTCCTGCTGCTGTGTTACTAAGTGACGTAACCTTTATGACACTGAGCGTAACGTCCCAAATTATCACGTACACTGCAACTCTAACCAGCTTTGAGCTTTGACCCATCATGACCTCTACAAGACCCTGTAGAGTTGAGTGTGCAGATAGAGGGTCTTTGCTTTTTAGTGACAAGAATCATTAAAGATACAGACTTTAAGTGGAAGGAACTACATTCTTAGATTGATTTTTTAATAGACCTTTGTAGAACAATGTTATCCTAAAGCAGCCTTAAGGGGCACCTACACAGAAAGTGACAAGCAGCAATCACACCAAGTGCCAAGCAGTTACCCACACGTCCAGAGTTAATCTTGGGGGGTCGTTGGCAGGACAAGCACAGCCTTGAATGCCACTTGCGGCTGATCGTTAGCAACAAAGCGATGCACTGTGAGCGACTCTCTTCCTAGTTGGACGCCCCTTTGTGGGTTTTATGCCAGCTTTATGTGCTGACTTTATACAAGCCTTGCAGGTGGCTGCTCCTCTTTGAGCCTGGGACTGTTGGAGGTCTCTTCCTGTTAAAAGGAAGTTCTTCTTCACCACTTTTCCCAAGTCCTTGATCAGAAGGGGAATATCTAAACTCTATTTACAGTCCACAGTTACTGGGGGTTAGGTTAACTGGTGATTCTAAATTATCCATAGGTGTGAATGGTTGTCTGTCTCTGTGTTAGCCCTGCGACAGGCTGGTGGCCTGTACAGGTGTGCCCTGCCTCTCGCCCTATTACAGCTGTGATAGGCTCCAGCTCCCCGCAACCCTAAACAGGTTAAGCAGAAAAGGATGAATGGAAGGATGAAGGATGGATGGATGGATACAATGCAAATCACATTATTATTAACTGGTGTTATATAAACAAAAAGTTAATTGTGTATTTATAATGACTGGGCACTGATAGGGCTTCTATCCTTATTATCCTTTTTTTTGACAGCTGCACTTCTTGGTTTTAGCCAATAATTTTTTTTTTTTAATTTCCTCACACTTGCTTAGGGATACAGTTTATTCTTGTGAGAAATGTGTTGCTCTGGACTGGTCCATTGCGGCTCGTTATCCGGTGCCAACACCAGCAAGCCTCTTTCACATGAATGTGTAATCTCCAGCAGAGTAAACAACGGACAAACCGAGCAGCATCTTAAAAACTACCTTGATTCAGCAACTGAACTTTGCCAGCTCTGAACCTTCTTGATCACTCTAAAGTTGAGGTTAAATTTCCTCTGCAACAAAGCCCTCAGTTTATGTTTATTAATCCCCAGTTGAAAATAATCCCCTATTATATATATATAGCTATTTTTGCAAAGACTGTGTGCTGAACTGATTTCCAGCACAGCTTTCTTAAGAGCAACTGATGTACTGTAAATGGGAGAAATAAATAATCCTATAGACTAGAACTGCAGTCTGAATGTACTCATGTTGGGCAGAGTGGGAGTTTCCATAGCATATAAGCCATACCTTTACACTGAAATGGCGCGAGTGCTTAAGCAGTTTGAGGTTTTACCTTTCCTCAGTGCTTTCACAGTAGGAGGGCAGGAAAGTCCCAAAAATCCTGCCTCATATTTATATGAGTCAAAGAAGCGAGGACTTGTGAACGAGCATGCAAAGATGCAAGCACTCCATTTGGTGCACTTTGAAATCCAGGTTGATCCAACGTGCTGTTTTTGGCTCCTTCCTGTCAACACCCAGAGGTGAAATTTTACTGACAAGATTTAACAAATTTTTTGCATCCAGCTGTGAGTAAACACGCATGAAGGTGGGGACGCATTTTGTGACCACTTGTTTGCTGTTGCCAGGTTAAATACGGGCCACATATTATTCTTATCTCCAGATGGAAATTTACAACTGTAGCGTGTACTTACGAGAACTGTCCTACCTTTGAGTTATTATCACGCGCTCAGATTCCTAACATTTCAGATCATATATGGCTGACAGGTCAGAGAAGAGAGATTTAGCCGGTTTTCAAAATAAATCAGTCATAAAAAAGTGGTCTTGTAGGCCCGGCTGAGCGCTGATAGTTATCGTGCTTGACCCTGTCGCGGTCACTCCCTTGTGTTTCATCTCAGGCTTTTTAGCAAATTGCTTCCTGCCAAAGCCTTGACATTTTTAGCTGAAATGTTTGGAAAAGGAAATGCTGCTGTGATTTTTGGAGATGGAAAGTTGCAGGTTTGTATATATAGACACTGGCAGTTTGCTGGGCTTCTCCAACAAATGTGACCTCTGGCTTCCTGAAATTCAAGCGTTATCGTGTACTGTACACTTCCATTTATCACACGTGAAAAATTGCATGAGTTGTGGGAAAAACAGAGGAGGAAAAAAAAACATGATTTCTGCACGTTCCAGCAACACGCTTTTCCTCAATGAGACCCATTTAAATTACACTGGATCTACAATAAAGGATCTTTGAAGCACTTCCGGATCTGGAGAAACATCTTCACATGAGAGAAACCAATTAATGTTTCTAATGAAGCAAAATGTCACAAGAGGTCTACAAAAAAGCACCTGAGAATTAGTTAGTGGAAATAAGGAGAGTTTGTTTCGATAGCTGCCTCTTTAGACGGTAACGACTGATTACTGTAACGAGCGAGCGATCACACACAGCGCAAAAGATGGACAGAGCTGCTGTGGTGTCACTTACTGGCTAGTTGTTTTGAAGCCTCGAAATGAATGGATGTGAAACTTGTGGGGTGGATCTGACTTTGAAACCACACGCTCATGGCATATTCTGGAAAATCTTCTCGTAGAATGGCCAGAATTTACAAAATGTTCTGTTTAATATAACTTGTAAGTAGTGGCTGAGCCATGAAGCCATCAGGAAAGTGTTTACTGGGTCACAGAGAATGGCTGCTTCCCACAGACTTCTACACGAGTGTAAGAAATTTTCGACCATAACTTTTTCGACCGAGACTCAGCCGGAAGCTACAACGTGACCATTCTTTTCTACCTTTCTTAAGCCACAGGTAAAAGAGAACCAGACAAAGGGTTCTTATTCTCAGCTTCCTACAAGAGGGATGCTCAGATTTTCCAAGTCAGATTCACCAAACAGTCCAAACTGGACATTTTTTTAGTAAATTGCTTGCCTAACCCACTGAAGAAGTTCAAGTGTTCACGAAGAAGTTTGAGTTCCTGAGAGAATAATCCCCTAAATTACCACATAAGGCTATAAACACCTGTTTTTCCCAACAAAATATTACCCAAGAGAAAAACAGACTTCACATAGAGTGCAAAAAAAGCAGCACATCAAGATGAGATTAAAGACTAAAGTTTCTTAAGCAAAGCAGTCTATTAGTGATGACAGAGGCATAAGCGATATTAGACGGGATCACCTACAGCAGGGATGTTGCTCAATAAGCACGAGGCAGCTGCAGGGGTGAGAATTTTTTCTCAGAACAGCAGCCCTGCCAGAAAATTCAGATTAAAAAAAAACTCCAAAAAGACGACGAAGACGACGATCTCAATTCAATTATTAGGTTGAAACCTGATTAAGGCTCCATTTTCTCTTAAATAGCAGTAAGAATATTCCACAGAGATCACTGAACAGTTTTCACAGTAGCTGCATGAGCTTTTGGGAGATGGTGGAAACTTTATATCACTATTTAGAGTCGAGGGAAAGTCTCCGATCTTAAACCTGTGCAAATAAACCTGAAGCTTTACACCTGCTCTCCTGCTGGCTTTGGTGAACCCATTCCCGGAACCTTCCTAAAATACTCGCACTCTCATTTGTAAAAGTTGTAACATTGAAATGACCAATGAGCCATTTTTTAAATAACTTTCCACTGGAGACCTCCCTCACATGGTTCACCAGAGCCCCCGCCTCAGATTCAGCGTTGCCCGTCTGCCCTGCACCCCTGGCATTTCCTGTGTGTAAAACAGAGAGGGCAACACTGGCAGCTAGCACCCATTTCAAATAATGGATACCAGATGAGGGGTGTGTGTTTAGGTATGCGCTGTATGTGTTCAAATCCTGCCCTAAACCCCAAATGAATGCTGTACCTTTCTAATAATCCAGCACAAACGTCTCTGTTTTCCCTCCCATTTTCTTGCTCTTTGCCTCTGCACAACAAGAAAAATCGAGCTCCGGCTCCATCCAGAGGTCTTTTATTTTTAGAACACGGGGCGATCTCCAAGACGCGAGTGCTCATCCAATATAAACATATTCTGGGACAAAGAGTACTTGTTTAGACATTCTTAAGATTCTTTTGCAGAGCATAAACTCCCTAAAACCCCACCTATCTCAACATCTGCATGTATATGTGCACATAAGCACATCTTAAAGAGTGCACGGCTGCAAATAAATAGGGAACAGTCGGCGCTTCTCACGTCCCTTAATGTGCAAACCAATATTCTGGTGCATGAAGGTATTAGTGAATGCAAATACTTCAAATCATATTTGTGTGTGTTTATGGCTCTTACCTTCACTTCACATTTCTTGTGGCATGCTATTCGGCACACTGGGGAGAACAGAGAAAGAGAGAGAAAAATAAATCAACTTCACGCCCCATAAAAAAAGCTTCTGCACATTATGGAGAAATCCAGACTGTGTGCTGCAATATGACTGATGATGCTGAGCAGTTATCAAGCAGGCATGAAAAAAGCAAGAGGTATATTCAAATTCCACAGTGTTTGTACTGCGGCCAAAGTCAAAGCATCTACTGTTAGCAGGCTGATACTGGCCAGCAGCTCCCGCTCCCAGCAAAGCCTTAATTCAGTGCTAACACACAGGAAGAGACCTCATGTTTGTGTCGTTGGTTAAATTCGTTTTTTTCAAGTTAAATCAGCACCATCACGATGGCCTTTCTACTGAAACATCTTGAAATCTACAGATACACATCAAAACAAACTCAGCTGCACACATTAAAGAAACCACTGCGTGGGTCCTTTCAGCTGTAGCACACATTGTCTGCACAGACTAAACAGCTTTCAGAGCAAATCAATAATTCAGGATACTTCAGCTGTCTGTCCGCGCATTCATACAACGGGCTACCCCTCCAGTGTTTGATTCCTACACTGACCACACAACTGTCTCATGAAGCAAAAAGCTCTCATTTTTCTCGGGGGCTGCAGCTGGAAAATATTAGCCAGCTCATTACTACCAAACAACAAGTAATGAAAGTTACTGAAGTTTAAAACAGTCCCCCCTCTATCCCCCCAGTTCCTGCCAACAATCCAGTTTTTCCCGGGGTTTCTCCCATATTTTAAGACTACCTCCTGGAGACGAGCCTTGCCCTTTCTCCAAGGAAACTCCTGGATTTCACTTTTTTAGCTGGACAAGTACATTTTGATCTGACGATGAGGAGTCAGACTATAGGGGTAAACAATGTTAATGGTTTGGCATTAAGCTTGAATTAAGCTTTTTCACTACAGCAGAGAAAACAAAAAAGATTTTTATTTATTGTCACTCACTCGTGTTGTTTGGATGAATTGTCATCGAGAAAGCTGCAACCCACAATCTGTCTGTTCTGCACAGCCATGCTTTCAACCGGCACGCACACACACATCAGTGGATCCTCATAGACGTCATCTTTTCAAAACAACAACTTTATGATTGATTGTATGCGATGCATTCAGGGGAATTGGGTAAATTTCAGTTACAAAAAAATAACCTGGGCTCCAAACAAGCACTGCACCGGCGTACGGGACTGTAGCTGATTTTGAAAATCTTAAAAGGAGATTAAAGAAGCTGTATATTACCTATAGAATAACTATAAACTATAGAATTTCTGCACAGTTTTCACAGCTTCCCTTCTGTCCTCGAGGACTCTCTCTCTGGACTCCCACTGGGTCCACCAATAAGGGTCAGCAAGGGAGAGCACCTGGACCAGCGGTTCATAAATTGTCAGATTCCCTCGAAGGACAGAAAGCCTGTGCCGAGGCATAGGCTTTCCAAATAAAGGAGATGGCTGTATGCTTTTACTGGAAGGCTCTGCGCCTTATGTAATGAGTTTTTCTTCCTGTCTCGAGCCAAATTCTTCAAAGCAACTGTAATATCTGTTCTGAATAGTTGTCAAGTCATTGATATCAAACTGGGAGGTGGCCAGTCCTGAGACTGTGTGCTTTGTACTGTGTTATGGTGGCTGTCAAGTGCTTTTATGAACCCTATACTTCCCTCTAATCGTGCTTTTTAAACACGATGTTCTCTCTGATGTATGCAGGATTTCATGATCATACAAGATATCCCTGAAACTATGTAGTCTTGTGTGCACACCCCTCGTTCCAATAAGCTGCACTCTCTGAAAGACAAGTTAATGTTGCACTAAGGCTGGCAGTGAAGCAGCAGGCTTACATACAGAGATCATGGAAAGAGAAAAATTCTCCCAGGTTGATGTGAAAATGATGCAAAGACCGTATCTTGGCAAGTTCAACTTTAGTGAATGGTTTTGGACTTATGCAGGAGCTTAAACAAATCTGCAATGTAAAACATAAAAAGACAAGAAGAAGGGGGAGAGACTGGAGGAAGAGCGAGGGTTTCCAGTTGAGGTGAAAACACACACACACACACAGTAGATTATGCCTGCATAGCTGGTACAAGGAGAACAAACAGAAACAGTGCAGCAGCTAAGTTTGAGCAAATGAAATAAGACTATCTGCTCATACTTTTAGGTAGAAGCAAACTGCTTGTGAAACTTTTGGTATGCATTTCCCTCTATATACACCAGGGAAACAGAGGCCCAGCTAACTTGGCTCAAGCAGAAACGCTACTAGTGAAGGTAGGACAGCACAGTGATGTGCAGATATTGTCACCATTTCCACCAACAATAGTGCTCCAGTTAGACCCCTGGTCAGATTACTGCATTAAACCAGTGGTTCTGAAACTGCAGGGCAGACCCCACTGGTGTAGCATGGAGCAACTACAGGTGGGGCACAGACATCATCCATCCATTCATCCATTATCTTCTGCTTATCCAAAGTCAGATTGGAACAGCACTATTAGCAGCAGGCTAACAGTGTTATTCCAGAAGTCCTTCTCCCCAGCAAACATGTTTCAGTTCCTCCTGGGGATCTCAGTGTGTTCCCACATGAGCTATATAATCTCTCCAGCAGGTTCTGGCTTTCCTGGGGTCCCCTCTCAGTTGGGCATGCAATAAAAATTCTCCAAAGGCAGGCAGCTTGTATTTGCAACCTTACTCTTTGGATCATTACACAGCTCTTGTGACCACAGGTGAGGGTTGGAACATAGATCTCTGTAAGTGGAAGACCTTACCTTTCAGCTCAGCCCTCTCTTCATCATGCCAGTCTGCTACAACACCTGCATTACTGCAGATGCCACACCAACTTGCAGCCCAACTCCTTCCCATCATCATGAAATCCAAATCCCAAGATACTTAAACTCCCTAGCTTTGTGCAGCCTCGCTCCCTCAACCTAGAGGGAGCGAACCACTCTTTTCCATCAGAGAATCAGGTGGGAGCTAGGATTTTGAGGAGGTAAACAAGACTTTATTGATGCTGTTGCACCACCTTTAAGTAGGTAAAATTCAAAATCCATTGTTATTGTTAATGGTACTTTTTTCTAAAAACCAACCAAACCCATTAACAGACTGTAAAACAGAAGCTACGACGTTATGTCTGTGGTGTGTTTGGGCTAGGGCTGCAACGATTCCTCGAGTAACTCGAATAATTCGACCATTAAAAAAAAAAATCCTCAACACAAATGAGACAAAAATATTTCTTATCTGATTACTCAATTAATTGGCATAATGGATAGAATACTTGTTTACTAAAATAACTGACAGATGTTAGATTCAACTCATTGTCATTGTGCACACAATGAAATGATCGTTCCAGATCGCTCGTCCAGAGACGAGCATCTGCGGTCATGCAGCCAGAGACCGGCGATACGTTAGGCAATGTGGTTTAAGTGTCTTGCCCAAGGACACAACGCAGTGCAGGGACAGGAGCTTGAACCGGAAACCCTCCGACTGCAAGCGCCTACCCACCGCATCACTGCCACTGCAGCCCTACTTTGTACTGAGTAGCAGAAATAGCAACAGTAAACGGGGCAAAGCTGTACTCACGTGTAATACCACTTTGGGCCACAAGGTGGTGCATTAAGTGTTGCATCCAATCTTTAAGCTCGTGCTCCTTAAATATATCTGCAGGCTACTACTACAGACTGGGCTCTTTTTTTTTTTCTTTTTTTTTTAAAAAAAAACTGAAAACTTAGTTTAGTTAGACGACATCCTTCAAGTAGAAACAGAGAAATAATGCATTAAATAAAGTAACTGCACGTGTCCCTTTTTGTGAGTTCATTTGACTGTCAAATTATTTGGTTATGAAATGGTTTTGATAAAACGTTCACTTCATTTTTTTTAAAGACTGGTATTTGCAGACACCCGCTTTCTGTTTAAATATCAACTTTAAATACATGAAAATACATGCAAACAATCCCATCTCGTCCTGCTTTTCATGGTGCACTCTCTTGTCTGGATGTCACAGCTGCCGCCTCTGTGATGTCAGCAGTGTTGGTGTGGCTGAGTGTGTGTGTGCTGGACAGTTAGCTCAGCAGGAAAACATTTGGTCTCCCGAGTTTGAGTTTCCCTCGTGGTGAAACGCACTTTGATGTTTTGCACACCCAGATGTGAGATTTGTGTTTTGTTCTCATAGTCAAATGGAGCAAATATAAAATATTTCTTGTGCAAAAAGTTCAAGAAGGATGCTGAGATGGTGATGAAACTTCACACAAACACACACCGGCACAACTTTTCATTATTTAACACTGTTTTCCACAAATCTTATTTCTATAAGAAATAACTGAACTTTAAGTCTTTAAACATTCAGATCATTCATCTCAGAGGCTTCTTCAGTTCTAAAAACCTAAGGAAAGCCTCAGGTATTTAACCCTTAGTGGGGATTTCCCTTTAGAGGTGGTCCTGAGAGTTGATGAGCCACCCTGTAATCATGTGACTCATAAAGGGCCATATGTTCTTGGGACAAAATGCCCAAACACAAAGTGGCTCTCAACGACTCTCAGGACCTCATAAAAAAAAGGGGGCCAACTTCACAAGGGGTTAAATACTCTTCATCAGTTTTTGGAACTATGGAAGCAGTTTGGATGAGCGGTGAAATATCTCCATGAACCAAAAAGAAGTCCAGCTACCTTCAACTCAAGCACTCAGGACTACCATGACCTGGATGACTGAGAACCTACATATATATCCCAGAGGTCATGTTCTTAGAGCAGCTACAAAGGATTTCTTTCATATCCAACCCTTTGGGGGGGGGGGTAATTGTTTTGATGAGATGATCACATATTATTGCATATTAGGGGTTAAGGAGAAGGTACTAACTGGTTTTGACTTAAACTGAGGGTTAAATTAACGCACATGCACTTAGGTTTTACTTTAATCACTGGTAGAGTCCTCACATCAGGTGTACCGCCCTGCTAAATGTGAGCTGTAGGATGATGCATGTAAGATAAAACGTGTATTCTCTGGTATTTGAGTGCTGAACAAAGACTATGTCTACAAACATGAAACCAGAGAAAGTGAGAAGCTTCCTTTTAAGACCCAAAAGTGTAATTACATCATAGAGCAGCATTTAGTTTCTATTTAAGCACTTGTTGGACTATATTTGCACACGGGGGGGCTTTCTGACTTCTTAATTAGAGGCCTTCAAATGTGGGCGGCACCATGAAATCCTACGGGGATGTACACAGCGTCCCAGAAAGTTCCCAGAGTCAAACTGAAAGGATTTGTTTCGGCAGCGTGACTCATAATCTGCAAGGGAGCACTAAGATCCACTCAGGACAAAAAAAAAACTAAATTAAACACATTTATTTAAATGACTATTGATTATTATGATCAAAATAGTTTATTTTCTTATTTTTTGTGTCTGAACCACACAGTAAAATGCATCATAACTGCCTGTCCAATGATGTAAAACAGGGAAAAGTACTGAGATCGCAGATAAGCCCACAGAGTTCATTCAGCAGAGGCGCTGCAATTTTTACATCATACCGCAGAAACTCACTGATTTGTCGTGGAATCACAGAAATCAGTGTTTTATGAGTCAGCCGCGCTTGATTAAAAAGCTGAGACTGAATATTCATATTTGACTTTGGAAATAATAAAAGCAGCATCACCCTGAGGTCCCGCAGCCGGGTGGGAGCTTTCAGTCCAATAACGCAAACCTCTTCATCACATCACACGTTTTTCAGTAACACCTTTTAGGGGCTGCGTATAGCAGATGGGAATCCACTGTGTTCGGAAAAATCTATCGGGGTATAACCTCATGACAAACAGGAAAGCTCACTGGATAAGAAAGCTCATGTTGTGCAACTGGAAGCATCCATTACGGCTTCTAAATGGCGCGGGCACTATTCCCAAACCCACAGTAAGAAAGTAAGGCGGAACGAGCAGTAAATATTTGATAAATAGCTCAAACAATGAGTCGGCTGATTAGTGGTGGAAAAACAGTTTAGAGTGGACCTCCGCTAATCAACATTTATAATGTAATCTTTATGTAAACTTCTCCTGGTCCTTACGCTGACGAGCTCATTTTAGCTCGTCTTCCTTCAAGGCTAATGCAGTGCTGTTGGGATGTGACCTTATAAGGTCAATGTTAGGTACTGTAGGGTCTGACAAAGTCTGGAGCTGGGTAAGCCACCAGATAATTTACTAGTCATAACAGGTTATATACTGTATTATTTAAAACTGACCCATTGTGCTTAATTCCAACTCCATGTTTTTATTCTTGGACTCCACTCGAGCAGCTTTGCGGTTATTTGCAGTTCAAAATGATCCTTGGTTTCATTAGACTGGGCCGTGGTGCAGACCCTCACTTTATAGGCCTGAAACAGATGTTTAAGCTCACTTTCACCTCCATTTAAACCAGCTTTCCTGATTGGCTGCCCCTTTGAAACAGCAGGTTTGGCCTACAGCCAGGGTTGTGTGCCTAAGCTCACCATATTAGTTATAACGGCTCACAATGACGTCAATAAGGAGTCACGAGTAGAAAAAAAAAAAACTGGTAGAAACTGAGTGTTTAGAGCTTTTGGCTCACAGGGATTTCGATTGTACGTACACCATCATCGTTATTTGAAACTCTGGCCACATTTAATATTTGCACATTTAATATTTGTAATATTTGTTCACATACGTGTGAAAACCAAACACGCTTTGCTCAATAAGCAGGAAAGCCGCGCGCCCCCTCCATCGGGATGATGTCCAGCACCGTCCCCAGTAAAACAACACTCCTGGGCCACATGGGAAGAAGAAGGACTTCCATATTGGGTGTGAAAGTGAGGAGCCCGGAGCGCTCAGGCTGGGCTTTACCTTGTTAGGAAGTTGGAGCTTTGGAGAATAAACAGAGCAGAAATGTTCCTGGTGGAGGGAGGGAGGAGAGGAGGGAAGAAGCAGCACCGTGGTGAGGAGACAGAAGATACCGGAGAGAAGACATCTGTGCAGATGATGAGTAATAGAGTGAGGGAGTGCAACAACTGCTCATATCAATCATTAAGAAGATGAGAGGACAGCAGGGGTGGGAGTTGATCAGAATGAGGAGATGATGAGGAGTGTGGAACGCCGGCTGCTATCTGACTCCGGGTCTGTGGTATGCTATAGAGCGCAGGAGGGAGGGGGGAGAGAGGGGTTATAAAGTGGTGGGTGATTTCCTTCCCCTGGTCCTTTGGAATGAGCATATAGTCCCACAGGGCTGGGCTGGACCCCCTTACAACACAATCAGAGGGGCAGGGGCTGGAGAATTTCCTCTTCCTCCACCCTCCTCACTCTCACTCTCTCCATCCTTCTTTTTATATTTTCCTCCCGTGCACAAACACGTGCACATGTGATGCACTAACACACACATCGTACGTCACTCCTGTGCACAACACACACACACACACCAAAACCCTGAACTTTTTCCATCCGTTCGTTCCTCTTTTTAAACTGCAAACAGCAGCCACAAGATAAAAAGTGAACATAAAGGTGGCCACAGTGCACGGCTCACACGTTCACTTGGCAAGTGAAAGGTCGCTGGTTCGATTCCAGCCGGTGACAGAAATGTTCTTTGGGGTTGCATCAGGAGGGGCATCTGGTGTATTGCATGAGTATCCAAAGTCTGGTGTGTACAGACTTACAGTTCTGAAAATTCTGTTTGAGACTGGAAACACCGTCCACTTATCAAAGTGTGTTCACTAAAGTGAAAGCAAAACTTCTCAATGCTGTCCCAAACGACCCAAGTCTGAAACACTTTGGACAGGCAGCGCATACGTGGAAAATATTCATGAACTAACACTTTTAAAACTGCAGTAGATGAAAAAAAAAAAAAGAAAATTCCAGGAACAGTTCTTATCGTTCCTCACACCAGATTACAGCTTTTACTTGCTTTCCTTTTAATAGGAGATCAAATAAAATGAATCTTGCCGACTTTTCCTACAGCAGAAACCCCGCTCTCTGAAGTTACCGTCCTGTGCTTAACCCACTGCATCTTCTGTGGACTTTATACTGCCTTACAGCACTCATCTCCCACTATGAAGACTTAGATAGTCTAAAGGCTGAAACAAGAGAGGTTAAAATAGGCGCAGGACTCAAGTTCCCTCTCAGACCACTCAAAGGTAATTATGATTTTTTTTGGGGGTCGAAGACACATTAAAAAAAACATGTTGTCTACCCCGGCTTCAGCTCCATTTATAGGTTGTAAACAGAAAGTGTTTGAATTGGCATCTCTGGGTGTTTTTACTTGAAAGAATGTCTGCTCAGTGATTCAAAACCCACACATGCGGTAATGTTTTTGTTGTAGCCGTTGTTAAAAATTTCAACAACACTGCAGTGATGGGTGGAAGACCTTCAGTGTTTATGATGAAGATGTCTGGCGAGTGTAAATCTGCGGCTGCGGTATATAAGATTTAAACAGTTTCTCTGTATTTGATAAAAACTCCTGTATGGACCTCGTTGGTAATGGGATTCTTTGGGGGGGTTGTGATAACAGTTTTCTGGATATGCTGCAGCCACTGACAGACCATCTTCCTAAAGATGTAATCAGTGTCATCCAAACAGGAGAAAGCTGGCCAGGTTAAAAGACTGCAGTTGAGGTCGCTCATGCAAAGCACTCTGCAGCCTCCTGAGTTAAATTTGCAGTTCCTCTAATGGCCACCAGAGGCTGGCTCCAAAAGCAAGCCAATCCCCATAGACTCCCCTGTTATCTTTACAGCCTGATCGATAGAATAGCTTTGGCCTCTATGCACATATGCTATTTCTTCCCTAACTTATCCATTTGGTTATCATGAGGGATCAAAGTTTGAGGGCGTAGCTGCTCGTGGTGTCCCATCACAGACAACTGGAACTCATCTGTCTGCTTGGCCTCAGCTCTGCTAGTTCAAGCCACAAACATCCAAGACATTTATGTATTTTTAGCAGATATCTGTCTAAGCATTGTATTTGTATAGTTCATGAATGCATCTTGCTAATTAACCTTGTTTGCGATATCTTCTTAAGCTCACCGCTGGACTTTAAAACACCAACATGGCAGAAAAAAACAAAACACCAATGCTGAGGCTTCAAAATGCACAGTCCAAACCCAAAGGGTCCCAAAAGAAACAGGAAATAAGCAAAGGTAACAATGCGTTCTGTTGTGTAACTAACTGCATTTAATAAACATATCCATAAGCCAACCAGTCATTTTGGTATTTGTCTTAAAAACTAAATATTGTAGACAAAACAATTATCCTGTCACAAAAGTGACTCAACAGCTGATAGCATTAAATCTTCTATTGTTCCAAATGCTTAAAAATCTGTGGTAAATTTCATAATTTCACCACCTGATCCATATTGCGAAGTGAGAACGCTATGAATGTGTCTACACATGCACACTGTTTGCGCCATCCTGCTGTGCACTTGCTGCAGTTTCTGTGTACTGCAGTATTAATGTCAGTAATTACCGGCACCCAGCCATCTCCATCAATCATTTGACTCACACGGAGTGTCATCATTGAGCCCACGCGTTTTCCCCGGCTTAAATTCCTGCCTGTGCTGGATTTCTGTGGGTAAAGCCCCACCTTCATTCAGCTGCTCAGGGTTTCTTAACACTGGAGATCCCCACAAACATTGCAGGGGAGTTGGATAAATCCTGAGCAAGAGTTCCCATGGACTCAGCTCTGTGCCGTGAGTTTGCTTCTTCCTGACAAAACAGAACTTCCGTTTGTTTACTCTTCTGTCTGGTTGTGTGTGTGTGTTTCACTCCGAGCATTAGTCTGGCTTTGTTTTGTTGAAACAGCTGTTTCCCTAAAACAACGTGCAGCTATGGAGAAAAAAAAAAACACAGGAAAACACTCGAGATCAAAGTTTGTAAAAATAATTCTGGATTTTTACACTGAAAGTCTGCAGATGTAGTTTGAAACAAAACCTCTGCTGCCACCTGGTGGTTGTTGGCATCCCTGCAGCTGTCATGTTTCTAAATCCTGAGTTGACTTTATTTGATGTGACATCATGACTCGAGTCAACATCAGTAAAAAAAAATATATATTT
>VUQK01032076.1:5042-25785 GCA_015106715.1 Bujurquina vittata
GCCTGGCTAAAACGGAAGATGCCAAGACCCTCCTGGTGGTCTGGCACATGCTGCTTTTACTGCAGTCACTATCTATCTATCTATCTATCTATCTATCTATCTATCTATCTATCTATCTATCTATCTATCTATCTATCTATCTATCTATCTATCTATCTATCTATCTATCTGTTTATCTATCTATCTATCTACATTCTTGGTACAGTCTATGGTGCAAAAATAATTTAGCTTGAGTGTGTTAGTAAGTTAGCAAGTATCAAAGAACAGCAGAAACCCTGTTAAAAAGAAACCAGAGTTATTCATGGCTTATTCACAGACATCATGTTGCATGCTACTTGTTATATATAGATGGAGGCACACATAATGATAACTAATAATGAGCTTTATTTTGACGACTTGACTTTACAATTCACACCTAATTGAAAGAACAGTTTCATCTAAATTTTGAACATAGGCTCTTCAATGGCTCTGGATAGTTTCAGCTGTTTCTTTGCCTAGATCAAGTCAGTGGGGCAGCTGAGGCCTTCGAGAACATGCCCACAGAGTTTGGAGAGATTTAATGTGCACGTGTGTGTACATTTTACAGCAATATGTATGAAGCACAAGCATTGTTACTCCTAAAAACAATCCATAAGCTCTAAATATGTGGCGCACAGTGTAAAGTGCAATATAGACCGCTGGTGGTTTCTAATTAACTGATGTTAAAATGTTCCACGTGGCACCGACTCAGAAATTAGAGGACTTCATACTCGACTCCTCCAATTTAATCAGACTAGCGACTCTGCTTTCATTTCAGTGTCTATGACTCGTGACTCACTTTGGGCTCGACAGCAGCTGTGACACCTTGACACCTGTTCTGACAATCTCTCTTTAGCTGGCAGATAAATAAAATACTGTCTTCTTTCTCTCTTCGGTTTCACATCCCCCTCTGAACCAAAGCCACCAGCAGCCATTCAGAATAGAGCGCGAGCGGAGATTACCTCCTGAAATCTCCTGTATCCCTTCTAGACACCACCCAACTGCAGAGACAGTTACAAATTGGTATTTGGAAGACATGCTTCTGAAGATAATTAGCTTTACTTTCAAGGATTACACTGTCGACAACAAAACAAGAACTGCAATTTGCAAGACCTGAGGGTGGCAGATTGCAGGCAGGAATACTACAACTTCAAACTTTGTACCATTTGAGATTTCATAAAGAGAGGTTAGACTGAAGGGCTGGTTAGGAAAGCTTTGTGATGCAAAGTAACTGTTGAAGCTGTACTTGCACGAGCCTGAAACTGCATTCGTACTAAAATAATGCGCGCGCAATGGACCTGACGCAACACAGCCGTGCCGGGAATGCTGAAGGCACGTGCAAAATACACTTTAGGAGGACTCATACTTTAGTGATGCCCCATAAATGAAATGAGTGTAGCCTTTACAGTCACACAGCATGCAGCTTAGAACTGAAAATATACTGCTGCATCATAACATTGAGCCTTGAACTTTAACCTCACACATCCATCACTGTTTATGGAATAAAAATGTACATGTAAGTAAAAAAATTTTTTTATCAGGCAACATTCATTAAATCATCCGCTTGTGCTTTCTTGTGATATTGATAAGATCCCTGCTGTGCAGAGGATTGTGGGTCTAAAGTGCTAGAAAAGCATGCTGGCTGCACACCGTTAGGACATCCTGCTGTTCATGACATACCAAGAGTACCGGGGTGCCAGAAAATCTCTTTCATGCACGCATAGTATGGACATATAGGGTTGACCACACCACCTTTATTCCTTAATGCTACATACACAAGTAATAAGTTGGAACGCGCTTGTATTGACGTACAGAGCAAGTGGACCCAAGCGTGCCAATAAAATACCCACACTGCACAACAACCACTGGATCCCCTGGATCTTTGCAGGGGTCAAGGGTTCACGTGTTTCCTTTAACATTCATTCATCATGCAGAGCAGTAACATCTAATTTAACGACAAACAAGAAAAACTTTGAGAGGATCATTTATCGTGTTAATTTTCAAAACATCAATAGGTAGATATTTAGATACATACAAACGTGGACTGTAGCTCATAGATGGCGGTACCTTCCAGGTCTTAGAGTGAAGATTATTATGGAAAAGCCAGTCTATCACACACTCACACTCCATAGATGCATCAGGGGATTCAGTAGCTCTCCCAAGGATACTTTGACGTGCAGACTGCAGAGCTGCGAGCCACTGCTGCCCATGGAAACCTATGGAGGAATTCCAAATCAGAGAGCGGATGATACCAAGTGTCATTGCTCCTGATCCTGGTGCAGCCTATTGATGCTGCTGGGAACTGGTCTGAGTTCAAGGTTTGTTTTGTTTTTTCAGTATCTTTGTGTTTCTGCACGACCTGTTTGTAACACCGGTGCAGGTTTTATATCAATGATTTTCCGTCTGGCTCCTGGGGCATGCCAGGGAATCCTAAAGTAAACTTGCTGCATGATGATAAATGGGAAATATAAGAGAAATGTGCTCAGGATGCTTTGTTGAAACAAGCTGGTGGGGATAATAACCATACCTCTCGCAACATATGCGAACACTAAATCCATAATGTGTGACCGCAGGTCGTACATTCACATTTATTTTAAGAAGTCACAGCCGGTGGCAATGACTTAGCATGCAGCAAACAAACCGAATACCAAAGGCACAGAGGAGCTCTGCAGAGCCACATTTTAAGAGACATGTTGAAGGTGGAGGAGTATGGAGTGGTAACAGAGAAGGCCCTGTGCTTCTGTCATGACACCAGCTGACCTCTTACTGTAGGTAAGGACTCGGAGAATATGGATTCAAGAGATGAAAGAAGCGACAGATGTAAAACCCGGGCTTTTGGGCATTCTGAGCAAGATTATGCTTGCCCTTCTCCCTGTGCCCTCCCCACTGTACTGTACTTCAAATAATCCTGCAGCAGTCTGAGGACTGTGTCTTACTTGTTAACTTCACTGCTACTAGTCCTTTAAAAAGGTTAGACTCGTAGAATGGACGGCAGGGGTGCAGCCTGAATAAACGTGGCTGACACCCTGAAGCAGGTTTTGAATTTTTCATTACAGGTCACAGGAAAGCAGGAGAATTCGAGTGTCAAAGGTCATGTTTTGGTGTCAGGCCGGCTCAGTCTGAGTGCAAGGGCTTCATACACTTGCTGCTGTCGCACAGGGAGGAAGACAAACCAATTTCTGCACAGAATCTAGCTTCAATAGACCAAACTGCAACCAAACCACAAGACGCAGACATTTTTTTTTATGAGGGCTATGATGGGATGCAAACCTCAGAGTATTCAAGCCGCATGCACTATCTCCTAAAACACTGATGAAAAGTCATTGCTCTGCATAAACAGGCACCATGAGAAATATAATTTCTCACACAACTGTGTAAAGGCAGCTAGCAAGTGGAGCTATAACATTAAGGCACAAATAATCGCTGAAAGTAGCAGCAGAATGTGTGAGCACGTCTGTCTCTAATGGCTCAGTTGCACAAGAGTAAAAATAGGGTGGCAACCTCCTCGTGGCTGAGGAAAAAATTTGGTGCTTTCCCAATGAGTTTGATGACAGAGACCAAGTGCAAGTAGTTGTAGAGGCCGACTGGCTGCACATAGGTTGAGCCTGTTGCATGCTGAACCTCTGATCTGGACGTAAATATTTGATACAAATCTCTGTTTAATGCGAATTTCTGTGGATGTAGATGCAACAGATTTGGAATTTTTGCAGATTTATCGGTTAATCACCGTGTTATCAAAACTGATTGCATGTCATTTCTAACCCGACCTCATTCAATTGCAGACTGATGGCAGACGGACTCCATCTCCTCGCTGTTTTATTGCCATCTTGACTCACCAAAGTTCCTTTGAAGATGGCAGCTGACTGCAAGCGTTCCCCGTCCCCCGAGTTCATTGCACACATAGCTTTGGTTGGAACGCAGACTCTATCCACTGTTATCCCAAATATGACTGCAGCTTTAGGAAGGCAGAAGTTTGGTTCAGGCTGTTCAGGCTGTGTCTGAAGTCACTGCAGGTATTTATCATCAAATCATCGCCGAAACCAAAATTTGTTAGCACCTGAACACGAGCGCAAATAAAACATGAAATAATGCTGCGGTCACCTTGAGCAGATACTTTGAAAGAGTGGCTGTGAATGCTGGGACCCGAGCTTTCCCGGGAAAACCTTGCACTTTATTGAGATGATGCTGTTCTTCGGCACTGCCACTCGTTTCATTGTTGTGACCGATCAAGGCCAGCAACTGAAAAGTAGCTCGTTCCACTGTTATCTGAAACAGCATACGTGATGGCTATGCCACGTTGATATCCAAGTCTCTCTCAATTATTTTCTATTTGATGAATTTCCATATTTTTCCCAAAAGCCTACCTGCAGTTTCCCAACATAATTGAAGTGAGTGTGTGTGTGTGTGTGCTTCGACTCGTGTGTGTGATGAAGCCTTTGACAGAATGTGATGAATAAGCTATATTTTCTCAACATTAGGTTAATTACTGTCATTTGTAACAAATGCAGTTTAAGTGACGCCAAAGCAAACACGGGATTCTGTAAGGTCCTGACTAAATATGAGTAATCTGTCTGTTTGTCTTTAGTCATCATCATTTGTTTTATAGAGCTACTTTTGGCAGGTGGGGATGCACAAGAATCTCTGATTCAGAAGATCTTTATTGATTTAAAGCAAACAAAAAGAAACAGACTGAGACCAAAAAAAAAAAACCCAAACATCTCCTTCTGTTCAATTCCAGGAAACCCACATCCACAAATAAAGTCTTCTTCAGAAGAACAAAAGGGCAAAAGGTTCAAATTCAACTCAAATTCAGCCTCTCATCAGTTAGAATCACAGCAGGGTTATTAACTGGGCTTCCCATCATTTCCAAATTTCCAGATAAATTAAACCTCAACTATATGTTTCATTTTCTGTTGAAAGACTTCCTCAGTTTTCTTCCACCTACATTTTAATACAAAATGTTTACGTCACACTTCTTCATCAAATTTTCAAACATTATTCATGACAAATTGCACCGTGGGATAACCTTTTCACCTCCTGTTTCACAAGGACTCCTGTAAACTTGTAAAGGTCAAACGATGTTATCGGCTTCTCTGCCCCCCCCCCCCGACACAAAATTCATGCCAGCACTTTGCAGCCCTCAGCGACACCCAGCTGCCTTTCCCTCACCTTTTTTTTTTCTCCGAGCAACATGAAACAAACCAGAGAGCAAGCAATTTTATTGTTCAGTGGTATCTTTAATTGTGATGAAAAAGGATTATGCAGATTTCTGTAAGCCTCCCTGACAAGACATATTTCAAAGTGAATAGGCCATAGAACAGGAATATGTGTCAGTGGTGGAGGCTTAGTGGAACGTCTTCTCAATAATAGGGTAATCCTGGAGTCTAGGGATCCCTCATTTACCCTCTCAGCCGAGAGATGATGTGCACTGGTCTCCAATTATAGCCCATGGTGTCTTGAAAGACAAAGCAAAGGACTCAGACTGTGTGACTAAATGTCATAAAGATATTGCTTTTATCTTAATTACTCTGTCCAGAAGTATAAGGCAGCATTACCAAAAGAAACAAAATAAGAAAATCTTTTATACTATAGACGAACAAACGAGACAGTTCTGTGATTTATGGATCAGAAAAGGTAAATAAACCCAACAACAACACTTTTTCTCGTTATGTTCGTTATGGTCCTGATAACAACAGTGCAGCAGAAACCTCATCATTACTATTCCATCACAGTGTAAATGATCAATATATGTGCATAAATAAAAATGTATATTTAACTGAAATAATTGCCAGAAAATTCAAATTTCTTTTGTTTTTGGAACTTTCTGATGATTAAAAAAAAGAAAGAAAATAAATATTATATATGAGTTTTAACTTGTATCATTTTTGTGCAGTTTATTGCACAAAAATATTGTACTGATTGTAGTACTGATTGTGTTCGGAAAGAAAATCATATTGATGATGTAGAGGTCTCATAAAATGTATCGGATATGATGCATTTGGTGTTACGGGGTTAAAAATGACTGAATACACACTTAAAATGGATACAAATGTAAATAAGTATTAATTTTGACAGTTTCAGTCCTCCATAGACCCTTTCCACTACACCTGGCTTTGAATTGATTCATATTTTTATTTGAGGAAATACTGTAACGTTGCTATGTGGCCGTCATTCTTTTATTTGCAACAAAGTTATGCGGTAAATGCAGATATGTTGATAGACGTCTGACAGCCCCAGTTAGCTATCATGATGTAATAAATTTGAGGAGGGAATCAGTGAGTTCAGATGCAAAGCCCTCTAAAGCCGCATGGACAATTTTCTTTTAAAAGAGCATTTTTTTTTAATCTGGCTCTTATGGTGAAGTTGAGTAATTGTATTTTACAGGCAGTGATGAGGTTATTATATTACATTAGGTTATTATAGAGAATAATCTGCCTTTTTTCAGAAATGTAAATATACTAATTTATCTACTTTTTAACAAATTGTTTAAAAAAAAAAGTTTTGTGGCAAAACCAGCTAAATCCACTTCTGTCACACTGACATAGTTAAGAGTGGAAAAAAAAATCACCTTTGATTGAACTGGAAACATTGAAAATGATGAAATAACACACACTGAATTGGAAATTCCCCATTTATGGGGATTAAAGGGGTTGTGAATGAAGGTAAGAGGCACAAATATTAGACTATCATAAAACGATTTCTACACAAATTCACACAGTACAACCATCATAGCACAGAATGGCAGCATATTTGTGTTAACAATAATAGAAAAGTAGACACAACGCTGTGGCGGTCGTGACATGGGAGGGGCACAAGAGAGGGACGGGCCGTGACCGGCACTGCCCGCGGGCTGGTACACGGCGAGCCGCCGACTTTTGCTTCCTTTAAATAGTCGAGTTTGATCACCGAACACACACAAAACACCGCTAGACTCACCTACAGCTGTGTTTGCAGCCTGATCACCACCAACAAAAGCCGTCTCCTCAGTGCAGCCAGAAAATACTCCGATCTTGCATTCTGATTGGTTAGTAATGAAGAGGTTTTTGACAGCACATGGGTACATCAGGTACTGCCTCATTTTGGATTTTTAAGTTAGAGGGTGCCAGATTCCATCTTAAAATGGACAATACACATGTGAGTGGCTTCACATTAAGAAGTAACTGTATATTGCAATAACACAGTCTTGAGGTTTGGGTCATAGACTGGATATAAAAGAGGGACAGAGCACTGCGATGCCATTGGTTACCCGGACATAATGAATGAAGGGGCACTCAGTATGGTATCATTCTCCCACCATAACGCATAATGTGTGGCCCAAACACTGGTAACAAATGTTAAAAAAGAGAAACAGGCACACGGGACGCTTATTTGTCACTTTCAACATTAAGAAAATGTTTCCCTCCTGCTTTCCCCCTGAGGATGGTGATTATGATGGATCAGTGTAGCCACTTGCCTATGAAATACCAATCCCTTTGACCATCCCTGACATCATCATCCATCGACACAAGCCTACCATAAACCCATCAGAAAAATATTTACTGAGATCATAAATTAAGTGAGCTAGTGGAGATGTTTTCACAATACAGTTCTATGTAACTGCACTTCTTTCTGCAAGGAGACTAAATGTTAAAGAAGACTTGATTCAAACTAACTTATCATGAAGACTTCTCTCGGAGCAGTTGCCCTCTGCTGGCCATTAGAAAGAACGCGGGCTAAAAACAGTGCTTCAGAGAAGCTACGTCCATCCTTGATATACAGTCTATGGTGCGGATGGATCCTGTTGCAGATCAAATTGTATTTGTTGTGTGTGTGTTTGGGAAAAACGTAATAAAATTCCAGATTTTTCCTGATGGAATGAATTGTTTCACACTCATGGGTTTTAAAAGCTCTTCTTAGCCGTCATTGCTTCAAGCGCCTGCTTATATCTGGAATGTTCAATGAAGCAAGTTTGTGTTTGCATGCTAGACTGTGTGTGTGTGTGTGTGTGGGGGGGGGGCGTGTCTGTGTGTGTGTGAGACTTGCCGTTGTCTGTGGGCGCAGGCTGATTCACTGCTCTTATGCTGACAAAGACAGTAAAATAAAGAATGAAAAGAGCTGTGTGATTTGTGAAAAGGATAAACAAAAGTAAGACTAATTGCTGCTGGAGGTCAGCATTTCAAATGCACGTTCAAAGTGCCGCGTGTTGCCATACATTTATAGCAGTCACAGTTATTTATTAACCTGAATGGGCAATTTCGCAGTGAATCTGTAGAGAAAGGGGACATGAAAAGTTGTGAAGAATTGATGACGGGCTCTTTGAAAGGGAGTGAGATAAAATTGACCATGAAATCTGTAGCTTAGAATTAAATTGGCTGGAAGAAGAGGAGGGGGGGGAAAGGTGCGACGCGTGATCACAAAAACACAAGCGTCTTTGTGAAAATGCCAAGGTTAATTTGCGCATCAGTTAAACGTGTAATGAAATGGCAGATCAGTGCGATTGAAGGAAAGCCTCATCAGGAGAAATGGAGTAAATAGCTGGGATGGTGGTGATCGTAATTTCTGTTTAGGTTGGAGCTTCTGTCCCAGGCCTCGTCCTCATTCAGTCATCCAGCGCTTCCCGCTGTGGTTTCAGTTTGTAAAACCTCTGCTCAGTATAGTCCACACGCATTTACAGCATGCGATATTTTATTATTTAAGCTTTTAATATGAGGGAACTGTGTTTTTTATTTTTATTGTGAAGGGGAAGAAGGGCTGACAGGCAGTGGAGGTTTGGCTGCATCGCTGCACATTGCTCAATGATACCAAACGGAAACCAACACATGCATGAACTGGATATGATACAGAGGTTGTACACATGTTAGATCAGCATTCAGTGTCACAGTCCTGCGAAAAAGTAAGTACACCCCGGGATTCAGCGTCTGAGCTGTGCCGACGTGCTGAGCTTGTTTTTCTCCAGCTCAGTTTTATGGACAGACATTGGTCCCGTCTGTCCAAAGGAGCTTGTTCCATTATTCTTGCTGTTTGTCCAGATAATGAACTTTAACCTTTAGCATGCTAACGTACGCCTGTAGAGTCTCAGGCGGAGCTCTCGAGTTCTCGCGGCTTTGACCTTGGGGTGAATTTGCTGGGACGTCCCGTCCTGGGACGATTGTTGCATTGTGTTAGCGCGCAGCTGAACGCTCCAGACCAGCAAACTGCGAGAAACAATTAAGGACCATCGTTTGTTGTAACGATCGTTCCCCACTGTGGGATCAATAAAGTATCATCGTCATCATCGTCATCGTCATCATCAATGGTTTTATCTACCGCTGTCAAACTCTGACACACTGATTATGACAGGGCAAAATAAATGAATAAAAATGATCATAACTGAGATATAAAAGACAATATAATTCCCACAAATATGCTGCTCGAAGAGTGTCAGGGCCACATTAAGGAAAAATAGATTTTTAAAATTTTACATTTTCAGTATATAGTTGAAACCGTTGACAATTATGTTGGAATAATATTTTGAAGTCAAAAAGGTGAAGCTGCAGAAGCTCTTCCTGCATCGTTTCCTGCTTTGTGATAAAAAAAAAAAAAAGGACCAAAGAACATTTCATGTTTGTCACTACATCGACTCATTATAGCAAAAACTACACAAATATCAGCACCAGGTAGGAAACACATGCGAGACAGACATTGTTGAAGTTTTTTCTGCAGCTGATGGATGCCATGCAGAGCCACAGAGAGGACTATGGGACAGTAAAACACAACCCCCACAAAGACAGGTTACATAAACCCTTGATGATTAAAACATTAGTGAAATCTTCCAGATGCTTGAACCATGATATTTCTAACCCAGATCTCTTTGTTTTCATTATTTTGTCATCCGTTTTTGTTCCTTCAAGAACTGGCTTCGTACAACGGTTGTGTTCTTTGGCACTGATGGGTCTCCAGTTGCTGTAAGTGACACTTTGAAAGCGATTCGTAGAATCTGGAACTTGCTTGAGATTTCTGACTCATGGTAGTGAAAGCAGCTTTTAGTCTCGCTTGCATTGAAATGTTGAAAACTGTGCTTTGTTGAATCTTCTGAAAATGCTCTAAACATCTGAAAGACGTATGAAATACTTTGGAAAAGAACAAACTATTCTGCTCTGTGTTCCATTATATGTTGCACAGGTGAACCAGGTCTAGTCACAGTGGATGATGTCAGCAGCTTCAAATAGGAGTCCTACCTCTCGTCTGTGCATTGGTTCCATATTTGACCTCAAATCTTTTCGGCTGCTAAAGTTTTCTGTACTTTTACAGTTTGCTTTAAGAACAATAAAAAAGATTTCACTGGATAACTCGAGCAAATAAAGAATTTGCCATCCTGCCGGCTGTCAGCTCATCAAACGCATTATTCATTTCATGGATACAGAAATTTTAAAAAGTTCAAGAATATTATTTAATTTTAAGAGTGCTTAACTGTAACCATAAACTCTTTGGTATACGTATAGGTCTTTGGTCGCGTTTGCATCTAAAGGTGAATCACTGTTTAATCCCGTGCATGCGCTCACGTGCAGGGCGTCGGGCACGGCTGGAACCGCTGAGATCGGACAAGGTGTTCTTTGTCATGAATGCCCACGGAGGGCAGCACTATTTTAAAGAGCCACAAAGGCCACATTTAGGGGGTTGGAGGGTGGCAGTCGAGGAAGTCCCACGTGTGTCAGCCAGGAAACTGGGCCCAGGTCCGTGCTGGCAGTTTTGCACTTTGCTTTTGGATGCAGCCTGCAGTGATGTGGACGCTGCACCGGTCTGTCGTGGTGAAGAGGGAGCTGAGTGTAAAAGCAAAGCTATCAATTTACCGGTCGACCTACGTTCCTACCCTCACCTGTGGTCACGAGCTTTGGGTGGTGACCGAAAGAATAAAATCGCAAATACAAGCGGCAGAAATTAGCTTCCTCCGAAGGGGGGGGGGCAGGCCTCTCTCTTAGAGTGAGGCCTGGGCTCCTCTGCTCAGGCTGCTGGCCCCGCGACTCAGCCCGGATAAGCGGAAGATGGAAAATGGATGGCTGGACTTTGTTTTTTGTTAGCTTTTGACGAAGACTATGTATTGGGTTCAAATATTTTGTCTCTTGAACGCTGAGGCTTCAAGTTTTGTGCAGCACAGCGTGATTGAAGGACTGTGTCCCTGTAGACGGCAGAAAGGTCAAAGAAAGCAGGGAAACTGAATCAGTGTTCAGTGTGACGGCAAATTTTGATTTCCCTTTAGTCTTCTGACGAGAATTACATTTAGTTTAAGCCATAATTTAGTCATCTGAATAGTTTTAGTTTCAGTCTAGTTTAATCGACTGATTAGAGTAAGAATTCAGTCGACTAAAATATAAAGGGTGTAAAATGTAAATGTTTTTTCTTCAGGCCCCTTGATTTTTGTCATCATACACACTTACACGAAATTAAACATTATTAAAAGTTATGGAATATTATTAATATTCAGCATTTCACCTGCTTCCCACACACCTGATCATTGACACCGCCTTACTGAGATAATACGAGCGTTTTGCAGCAGGACTCGCTCTGAAAGGTGCAGAGCCGCGTTCAGGACTCAGATTAGGAAAGGCTAATCCACCGCGGTGTGCTGATTTTCTCTAAACACAAACACTAAGCTAGGAGAAACACTTTACCCCGCAGGACATTAAACGCTTCCCTTTGCACGGAGATCTGGCTGACTGGCTTACAGATGCCCTTTAAGATTTGTCACTTTTTTAGCCGAGAGAGCCGCATGGTTTACACATGGTTTTGTTTCTCACGACGTCAAACGAGAAATACATCGGCTCTGCTCTTTCTCCCTGCTGATGTCGTTTAACATCGTTTAGTTCTAGCAGAGGTTGGTCCTTCCCGGGTTTAGGCCAAGCTTGCGCGCCTGTGCCTTTGATTGGATGTTTTCCTAATTAATCCCACCCTGTCACAAAATTAAATCACTTCTGATTGGCTGTCTTCCACACACACACACCCATCAGCACCAGTGCCTCCAAATGATTACACATAAAAGATTATTAAAAATCACAATAAGAAGAAAATGAAATCAATAAAAAAAAAAGCAGTTGGTGCGGGATTTGAGTTCTTTGGTCTTTGAAAGTTTATAGACAGCTGTGCCGGACCTGCAGTAATGACAGTGACTGCACGTCTGAGCTGTTGAATCATTTCGTTCAGTTGCGTTCTGCCTGTGACCGCGTGGCTCTCCTGCAGTTCGCTCAGATGGGACGAAGGCCGAGATGGGCGATATCAGCCAACTCATCCAAGATTGCTAGATTCAAAAAGGGCGTGTTCAATTGAGAATCAAATCAGCCTTCTTACTAACACGAGGCATCATCTACATCAAAGTCACTTCCTCAAGTCTGTGACTTGAAAGAGTCTGGTTAGGACCGGGGGTGCGAGCCGCTGCCCGGGGAGCTCCTTTGTGCATCATGGTAATAGAGAACAAAGAAGGCCAAAACCTTATGCTATTAAAATAGATTCACCAAAACCAATTGTGGTATATTAGCTTGGAAATGACACAGAGGAACTGATGAGGGGGTTTTTTTGTGGCAGATGGAGTTTCCCCATACCATGAAATTTGTATACTTGGCTACTAAGAAAACAATTCTTGCTGGTACGTTGAGCAGCCTTCCTGTTTTCACAGGGAAAGCGACACCGGGGGAGTGAGCGAGTCTCTTTAATTGCCTTCGGTCACCCACAACGTTGAACCGAAGTGCCACGCAGCTTAGCAAAGGAACCGGGCAGAGGGCCTGATAGATATTTTATCGCCCAAGTTAACGGTTAATGAATTCCCAAAGTGAAATCTGTCACTTCAGAAATAAAGAGGAAGGCAAATTAAAGGGAGATAGAGAGAGACGGGGGAAGAAAGGGACTGGAGAGGGTGACACAGTTTTAGAATGCCCTATCTTTTGGCCATCCCCGTTTCTCAATGGAATAAAGAAAACTCAGCCTCTTTCTTCTTTTCTTTTCTTCCTCCACTTCTTTTCTCTCCCTCCCATCCTCCTATCTCTCAGAGCGCTTTTCTCTGAAAAAAAAAAAAAATTTCTCATGAATGATTTATATGTGTCTTGTTATCAGCAACGATTTCTATAGACCCCAACGCATTCACCAAGACATTTGTGGTGTAATTGTTAATTTTAATGCCATAATGGCTTCAGATGGGAGCCCTGATTAGACATTTATTACACAATTAAATGAAACATACTCAAGAATCACAAAAGCCTTCCGTAATTATTTCAGGCCATTAATAAAATGGGCATTAAATTATATTGGACACAAAAGAGAAGTGAAATAGATTTCCATTAGAGCAATAGAGGCAGAGAGGGGTAATAGATCCTGCCTGAATTCACTCTGAAATTAATTGTTGCCCAGCCTATTTCCACACACAGTGGAATAAATGAATGAGAAAAGAGAGGAAGCGAAGAACGAGTTGGTGGCCAAGAGAGCGAGGGGAGGGGTCACATTAAGAGCCTCTGATAAAAACCTTTTGTTTGACGTACTACAATGGGCCCTCAATTCGAGAAAGAGAGGGAGAGTCGGACCAATTTCAATCTTAGTCCACCCCTCCAGAGTTCTGACTCGAGGTTATATCCTCTTTTCAAGTTTCGTTTGCTTTTGAATAAACAGCTATCCCCTTCCTGCAAAATGCATACGTCTTCACCGCAGCGTGTATTCGAAAAATAATGTGTGGGCCCGAGCACAAAGAGGCAAAGACAACTGCTAGTTGGAAATGTACGGCGGGAAATCAATCTGTTCTTTGATTAGCAAATGACCTGCGCTTGACGTGGTTGCAGCGGCAGCCGCGATGCGGCTCAGCAGATAGCTGCGGTGCAGTCGAAATAAAGACAGAAATGTCAGGGAAGATGCTAAAGTGCGATGTGAAGCATAAGAAAAAGCAGCGTTTACAATAGGACGCGTTTAATTCCCCATTTTGTGAGCACTGAGATTGTGACAGTTAAAACACATCAAAGCCCGATGCATGGCACAGACCGCTTCATGCCGTTTCTAATGGGAGCTCCAGATTGAACCGCCTTTTGAACTACCACTCTCTTGAGATCTTCTATAAAAGTGTAAAAGAAATGGAAACTGATATCTCGCCAGACTAGGACAGATCATTCTGCAAAAAATTAATTAATCATTCACTGATACAGATTTGGAGAATTGTATTTTTTTTTCCCCCGCTCTCGCTGTCACTCTTCACCGGCTTCAAAAGCTCGTGGATTCTTCTGCATTAGTGCACATGCGAGTTTGTCATGTTACATTACCTACAGTGCAGCTTTTTGGCTGCGCTTTCTTCTCCAATAAAACCTTTTTCTCAATCATAATTCAGCACACAAAAGTCTGTAAACAAAGCAGAGAGAAAATGAACGCGAAGAGGCGGATTGGTATGTAGAATCTGGAGGTATTAAAGAGTCCCGACGTGGAGTATAAATTTTTAATTTCAGTTTTGAATTCATCACCTGACTCCCGGCAGCCTCACAGCAACATCTTGAGGTTCAGGTCCCAGCTCACCGGTGGCCCTGTGGGGAAAGATAAAAACAGACAGGCGCTAGGTGAATAGAACTCTATGAATATGGCTATAGGATGTAAAGGATAATCTGGCCTTTACTTGACTCTTTATATGTTGAGCCAGACACAGTACAGCTGACCAGCAGAATGTGCTCGGCTGCCTTTGCTTTACCCCTGGCAGTCTCCGTTATAACCGCCAAATCCAATTAATCAAAACATTATATTTCATAAAGTGCCGTATTAAAAGGCACTTTTTTCGATAATTAAAAAGGTCTGACAGAGCCTGAATGCCAAAGCCGGGCATGCACTCCAACAGACAAATTACATCCGCTGATGAGATATGGCTCCCGGCTATAATGAAAGGTAATAAAAGTGTCCGAGGTGTTATCACGAATATTTTACTTAAAAGGTTGTAAAGTAGCTGTTAATTTGAAAATGTCCCCAAATACAAAATGTGGCCGTGTGAGTAAAATAAGCCGTGATTTGGGAGCTCTCGTCAGAGAGATGAGTTCTGTACATCATCATCTCGTTAGCCATGATGGTATTTAGCAATTAATTTTACCTCAAGCTTTTCTTGGCATTAGCAAAGTCGAGTTTTCTCATATCTGATTTTTTTTTTTTTTAAATATACAAGCAAAAAGGTAAAGTACGAATAAAATAAAAATGAAATAATGCACACTCGCTGGGCCTCAGCATGGAGCCAAAGCTATATTAGAGTCATAAAGTTCATCCTAAGTTCCAAAAGCTTATGGAGCACAGACGAGGACTTCAGCTGTGAATATTTTGTGATAGTTATTGATAAGCGATCCTGTGCTGAATGTACATTTTTTTAAGCTGCACCCTTTCCATAATGAAGGTGTCATGCCACGGGATTTTTGCAGTTTTTTTAAAAAATCTCTCTAACATGGTGATGGAGGAAAGATGATTTGTTGTATTTAAAATGCATCCCGTGCGTCTCTTATCCAAAGAAGGCTGCCTGTTGTGGTGCTTGCTCATGTTTTCTGTTTGTGTGCAAATTTTAAAAAAATAACCCCCGGGGCTTTAGGGGTTAAAAGGAAGAATTATAGATGCTGGCACCGTTATGACAGGCCCAGTTTTCCTAAGGATGAATACGGGAGAAGTTTGTAGAGGCATCACTGTCCAAGGATCCAGGAGTTCTTCGAGTGTTCATTACATTATCAGAAACCCCTGTAACCCCTGGCCTGATATGCACTCTCTGCACGGGTTTGCTCGCGACCCAAGTAGACAGATTGGACCGGATTTGGCATATTCCAGCCAAAACAGGAACTTGAACACACACAATCATCGCTGAGACTTTGAAGGTGTTCAGAGCAATCCATGTCTGCTGATTACAGACGATTGCTGTATTGTCAGGTATTGCAAAATGTTTTTCCAAGTCTGACTGACAAAAGCCAAAGCAGACATAATCCCATAAACCTTTTCTCCCTGCCCTTACAAGCTGTTTGTTAACCCAGGGAATACAAAGGAGGAAAACCCCTCGCTGAACTGTCAGATCTGAAGCAGTGAGCAAAGATGAGCAGAAGATCCAAATAGTTAGCTCAACTTCACAGAACCAAAGCATGTACTGTATGTGCCCGAGATTATCAAGCGTTTAGAAGCTGTGATTGCTTCTAAAAGCCTTTCCATGTAACATACTGTCACTCACAATCCATTACAGTCAAGGTTTCAGCTGCATAAGCAATCTCCTTGTACACTTCCCACAACTTCATACAGTAAGTGTGCCAGCTGCCTCCACCGGTCGGTTGTGCAATCACTCACCTTAAAGCTGAGATTCCATAAACTCGGACATTGCTACAAGTTGCCCAATTTCATCGTCATTCCATAGTCTCTGGTTACTGCGCTGCGGTTAGTCTCTTCCTGTGTGTGCCTCTTAAGTTGAGCTACTTTATTAGCAGGAGGAAGATCACAGATCAAGGGAATAGGCTTCATGGAGATGATGCTGATGAATGTCGCTGCAGATGCCCGACACTGATGCTCACCGGGCAGAGACAGATGATGTCTGTACAGCAAAGTTGCTGCTGGAACTAAAAGGTAAGGCTTGTATAAGCAGGCACACCAAAAAAAAAACTAAAATATTGACTCGGTTCTTGGGTGTGGCATCCAGAAACTGTCCTCTCGGCTCACTGTCCTGTCTGGACTTGTTTAACACGTGGGAACTGGCATCGGTCCTTTGATTCTTGGACGTTGTGCGGTGGCCAGCGGGCTGCCGTTACACTGCTTAATTTGGGTCTTTACCTGAAGGCCAGGTTCTTGTCATCAGTCCCCCTATTGTCAAAGAGCAATTTGCTCACATGTGTCAGTGCTTCTATTCTCACAGCTTTATTACCTCCCATCAGGCCAGTGGTTTCCACTTTCTATTCTTTTCCATTCTGAGATGGCGAGGAGAGACGACACATCTGGACCTGGATAGAAACCCTCAGAAAGATTATGTGAGATTTTTTGGCTCAGAGGTTCCTGGATGCCACCGAAGACATGCAACTACGGCATCTTGCAACACGACACCTTTTCCAAACAAAGCTCTTTAGCAGAGATTCTTTTGGTTGATTTCACTGACTCTGGATCTGTCGTCACAGCACACTCAGGGATCATGTGACCATTACAAAGACCTTGTAGGCCTGGCCTACCCACTAAACCCATTCACCTTTCAGTCTCCACCAAGTGACCAAGATGTCTACCGTTGAGCGTCTTTCGATTTCACCTGAACTCCAGACTTATATTTTGGACGCTTTTAAGCGCTGTCACCACAGAAACTGCTGGCACACTGCAGTGACAGCCAGCAAAGTCACAGCGTGTGCTTGCTGAGTGACTCGGATGGCTGCAGGAGTTCAAATTTAAATTGTTTAAAGTGTTAAATGTCCTCATAATCAGCTTTGCATGCCATCAATTTACCCACCTCTGTAACAGCTGTATTTGTTATTTAAACCATATATACATATATGTAGTACTACATATTGTTTTTTTTTTTTCTAAATATGCATTTAATGTTATTGTTTAGTAGCAGTTCAGATTCTCATTTATGCCGGTTAAATCTTATCTACTGAGTCACAGTCTCATGTGAAAGGCTGAAATCCCCCTGCAAGGAAGGCCAGCTCTAAATGAGTTTTTTTTCTCTTAATGAAGGTCAGGAGAGAGTCACATCTTTCCTTTTGTGATAATTTATCCCTATCTCCTGTTATCTCTGTTCTGCCCCTTTAATCCTAATTGTATTGTATAATTGTGTGATGTGGACCTCTTGGTCTTTGAAGTATTGGCCCTATCCTTTCATTATTACCTGATGCCTTGAACCGCTGTTATTTTTTTCAGCTCCAGTCTGTATTATCCAGTGTTGCAGAATAAAAGAGAGCAGCTTAAGTTCAGTCATTTTAAAACCTATTCAAGTCTGATTTCTCTATCTTTCTGTGAAATAATTTCACCACAGATATATATTGAGCTCTGTAATACAGTCTGCATGTTGGCAATACATCTCAAATGTGGCTCATTGCTGTTTTGATTGCTTTCTCAGTGTTAGCGAATAGTACTTGTAAAGGGATAATGCAAAAAGATCTGCAGCATTGTGCGCAGAATTGACGTTTTAGAATTGCTTCCATATGAGTGAAAGAAAGCCTTTTTTGTGTGTTTAACATTGCACTTATAATTATTAACAGCTCAAGTCTGAATATACATTTTTGTGGCATCACCAGGGACAAACAGCTTGACCATGAATGCTTAGTTTTCAGTACATTAGGACACAAATGAGGCTGATATAACATTTCTGTATACACGGATGAAAAGAGCTCATCCTTTGTGCTTTAACTGTTAAATACTGTCACATTCAGACCAAACATTTTTGCAGAGAATTGTGCATATAAGGTTCTGATAAATTAAAGTGAAAGAACAACTTTCAAGGTGAGCTCAGTGTAGTTGGTGCAAACTACAGAGTAAATAGTGAAGCGCAACTAAATGGCACTGGCTAATTGCTGCATGCACTGTATGCTTCCTCTTTAATATAACCAGATAGTCACCATCCACCAGGCATTCATCTTGGGAGTAATGATTCAGTATAATAGCATAATATAGGTGATGCTATAATACATGCTGTATCCAACATGCACTCGCTGAGTTACATTTAATCCCACACTGATGCTAAAGTAAGGGACACGCAGACATATTCTGACAACATAAAAATGTTTGTGTGCCTAAGATAATTTATGTTCCCATAATTCATTAGTTCCAAATGTGGTTCAACAGTAGTTCTTCAACACTGTGGAAAAAAAAAAAGGCTTAAAAAACATTCTGTTGGGGGGGAGGAAAGAAGTTAGGAAAGTTGTAGACCATGTGAGTTGTCTCAGTTTCTAATATTTTATTTTTTTACAGAGAACCATCACTAAATGGGATGGAAATACAATAAAAGGCATTGAAATGTCAACCCTAGCTTTTAAGAGTTTTTGAGGGGAGAACGCAAGTGTGCAGTAAAGAAAACCTCTTACCGCTTCAGCACCATGGACAGTTACGCTGGGGGAGCTTACCTCAATGCTCTCCGCGGGAGCCCGCGCTGGCTAATAGGCTCTCCGCGTGTCAGGCCGCTCCGCGTTCACTTTCCACGGCGAGATGGATGGACATGTGTCCTCACATAATCCTAGTTTATGTGTGTGTGTGTGTGTGTGTGCGCGCGCGCGCGCGCGTGCAGTGTTGCGTTTTGTCTCGCGTGCATCTCTGTTTTTGTGTGTGATTTGAATTTGTTTCATTCAAAGTTAAAATTTGATTATTTATTTTTTTTTTATAAATGCTCACATTAAACTTACCCCACTGGCTGGTTTTAAATGTATAACACTGACAGTGTGTTTTCATTTTAGCACTCATTTTTTTTATTTTTTATTTTTTTCGCTTTTTGAAAATTCTGTTTGCGTGCTGTGATCAGATCTGTTGGCATTTCCAGATACCTGAGGTTTGGCTAAGGGGACGCGGTTTCACATGCAGCTGTGGAACTCTAACTATTTATTTTCTTAACTGTTTTGGTTTTAATCTCAGAGCCAAAATGCACCGCGGCAGTAGGAAATAAAACTAACGATGGAAATAATAATCATCATCTGAGTCCTTGACGAATCAAACCCTATTGCATTTCTCATTATCCCGGTAAATTGTCGAGGGAACTTTCAGGCGTGCATTTATTAGACAATCAGTTTTTGAATAAGAAACATAGCCGGCTTCTCCCTGGTGAGTATAGGAGGCTCAGCCCCTAAAATAATTTCCTCTTATCTAATTCATTGATCATAAAATGAAGCTGGTGTGGGCATGCAGCAGCAGCCTACATGTCAAATTGCATGCGCTGTTGTGCGACAGATAGCATAGCACAATTTAAAACTTCAATGCAAGCCGAAATATACAGTGCAAACATGCAGCATACTACCTCGTGGTTGCAGATGAGCATCACATAGCCTGCCGATGGGGAGGATTGTGGACGAGCTGTTTCTTTCTCTTTTTTTTTTTTTTCTTTCTCTTTTCATTTTTTTCCAGCCATCCAGTCCGGGGGTGTATTTGGGGGGGGGTGCGGGGGGTGTGTGGGGGGGGTCGGAGACGTCCTCAGCTGATTGTTCTCTGGGTCTGGGTGAGGAATAATTTCCACGCAAAACATGCATTCTTTAACGATATTTAAATTTTTTTTTGTAAAGACAGATACGATGGAAATCTTCTTGTTGCAAGCTGCCGATCGACGCATGCGTGTGCGGGGAAGACAGGGAGCGGAGAGGGAGCGTGAGAAAGAGACGCAGATGAAATATGGGAATATCAGAGGCAGAAAAATGAACCACGTTTTGCTCCATTTGGGGTCTGGAAATAAAATGCGTTTGACTTTTGCATTGGCTTACAATAGTCAATTTATTGCCCATAAATGTGCGCAAAAGTCTGCCGGTTTTTGTTCAGATGTTGTGTTAGAAACATGAGCATGCAAGTGTGACGTGATGGCACGTTCAAGAACCGAAAGTCAGCGTTGAACTATCTGTTTACATTAGACTACACAAAGGAGAGAGGAAGATGAGATGAGAAAATGTAGTCCACAACACACACACACACACACACACACACACGGAGGCCAAAGACAACCTTAAATAAATCTACTTAGCAGTGTAACTAACTGGGGTTGTATCTCCACTTAGAGCATTTTGACGGTGTAGGGGGGGGGGGGGGGGGGTGCAAAAAAAAAAAAAAAAAAAACCTGTCTGTCCTTTGTTTTAAAATC
>VUQK01032078.1:0-12445 GCA_015106715.1 Bujurquina vittata
AAGCTGTACGCACTCTGACAAACAAAAGGCCACAAACAGTGGGGGATGTAAGTTGGTAAATGTTTTGGTAAATGTCAGGAGACATTTTTCTTTTTGTCAGTGAGCGTGTGAAGCCCACAAATGTGTGCTTGCATGTGGAATTAATAATTTAAATACGACTTCTATTACTATATGATAAATGTATTTTGTTTATATCTATATGGGTCCATTTTTGATTCATACTGTGTTAAATATTGAGTGTGTATGCAGTTGCTCCACTTCCACCTGTAGGAGGCGCTGTGAGATTGTGGCATGTCTGCAGATCGTGCATTTCCCTCATAGCTGAGGAGAAATCAGAGACGACAAGCCGCTTCTCCCGTGTCATCCTTTTTGTTTCTATTATTTCAGCTATCTGTAAAGCTGCTCACGGGCGTCGCGACCTGGTACCCGTTACAGTTACATGTGCATGTTGCCTCCTCTGGATACTCGGGGTTCAAAACGTACAAGGTGGCAAAAAGTGCTGGAAGACGAGCCTGGAACGTAGGTTGGATGCCCCGACAAACAATTTCACCCTCGATGCTGAGCATCCACTGATGAAGGGTAAATCCGTCTAAAAATAACAATATTCACTGATATTAGTCTTGATTTTAATTTAATGTTCAGGTATTGTACATTATCAAACCTTATCTCTATACCCCTTATTAGACGGCTCTTACAGGTATAGAGAGACATTTCTATAGACAGAGGGGAGGCAGATACATCCCTGTGTCAGTGAAAGAGGGATGTATCTGCCTCCTCTCTATCTCTGTCCATATCTGTCTGCAGACAGAGAGACAGGGTGTATCTCCCACCACTCTGTCTATGGACCTAGGGATGGCAGATACAGTAGGATGGCAATATCCCACTCTTTCTTCCATCCATTTGTCTTTAGACAAGGGGATGGGAGATATAGTGAGACACCATTACTTGTGGGGTTGCTGTCTCAGGTTTAGTCTGTGAATGGGGCTTGGAACAGGTCGACCAACCCATGTGGAAAGATTGGTGAGCAGCTGGCGTGCGTGCTGAACTGCACCTTATCGATGCAGAAGCACCCCAGTGGTTCTTGTAGCATGTTGGTTACTAACTGTTTGCATGCTCAGCCGGCCATCTCTGGCCACAGGTGAAGGAGAGAGCTGAAGAAAGACAGAATATGGTAAATCGGTGCAGGAAGACAAGGGGACCAGAGACAGAGTTTAATAATAGCTAATGATTAAATTCAAAGTGGTGTCTAAACAGAAAAAGTGAAAAGAGGTGAGTGTAGAAAAAAAAAGTAAGTTAATTATGGGAAGCCTCTAGCTGCCTAGGCCTATTGCAGCATAACTAAGGGATGGTTTAGGGTCACATTATCAAAAAGGAAAGTAGATAGTGTCTGTTTCCTGAATAAAAACTGAGAGCTGGTTCCAAAGATGAGGGTCCTGAAAGGCTCTGCTTGCCGTTCTACTTTTAAATAACCTAGGAACGTAAGCCTGCAGTCCCAGGGCAAAGTAATCTGTTGGGTTGATCTGGTGCTATGAGGTATTTAAGATAAGATGGGGCCTGACTATTTAAGACCTTGTATGTTAAAAAAGGATTTTACATTGAACTCTGGGTTTAACAGGGTAGCAATGAAGAGAAGCCAAAGAGGGAGAAATATGCTGTCTCTTTCTAGTCCCTGTCAGGACTGATGCTCCAGCATTCTAGATCAGAGGAAGACTTTTCAGAGAGCTTTACAATAATCCGGTCAAGAAGTAATAAATATCAAAACTAGTTTTTCAGCATCACTCTGAGACATGATGTTTCCAATTTTATAGATATAATGCATATGCTGATCATATCCTGATCAAAAATGAGTCCAAGATTCCACAGTGTTACTATGAGAAATATCTAAGATTGACTACTTGGAGGCCAAGATAATGCCATCCAGAGTAAGTTCCAGGCTAGAAACCATGTTTCCTTTTAGGACTGAGTACAACAACCTCAGTTTTATCTGAAATTATAAGCAGGAAATCAGAGCTCTTCCAAGCCTTTTTGTCTTTTAGACTTTCCTGTAGTTTACCTAACTGGCATGTGTCATCTGGCTTCATAGATAGATAAAGCTTGGTACTGTCTGCATAGCAAGGAAAATTTATGCTATGCCTTTTAATTATACGGGAAGGATGTGTAATGTAAATAGAGCAGTCCCCTTACAGAACCATGTGGAACTCCAAAATTAACCTTAAACCATAAACAAGTATACCCACTTCCTAGCTTTATACCCACTGGCCTGCTCAGCAAAGTCTTACCATTAATTAATGCTTCAATTTTAAAAATAATCAAGTAAACTAATGGGATATGTATTACAGGGTTTCAAGGTGGCCGTAATTAAACCACTAATTAAAAAGCCTTCATTTGATCCAGTTGTCTTTGCTAATTATAGACCGATTTCTAACCTTACATTTAGTTTTAAATTTTTTTTTGAAAGAGTAGTTTGCAGAAAAATGGCTTATTTGAAGCGTTTTCAGTCAGGATTTAGAGTGCAAGATAGCACAGAAACAGCATTAGTGAAGGTTACAAATGACCTTTTTATGGACTATGATGATGGACATGTCCCTGAGCTTCTCCTATTAGGTCTCAGTGGAGCATCTGTATAATAGTTGTTATTATATTTGGCCCTAAAATTCTTAGATTGGTCGCATCAGATGGCTGCCCCTCCATGAGCCTGGTTCTGCTGGAGGCTTCATTCTGTTAAGAGAGTTTTTCCTTCCCACTATCATAATGTGCTTGCTCATTGGGGGTTGTTTGATTGTTGGAGGTTTTTTTCCTGAATTCTGTAGGGTCTTTACCTTATGGCATAAACCACCTTGCGATGACCATTGTGATTTGGTGCTATATAAATAAACCTGAAATGAACTAAATTGAGTAAACTAAATTAACTGTGTTAGCCCTGCAACAGACTGGTGACCAGACCAGGGTGTACCTTGCCACTCGCCCTATGGCAGCTGGGTCAGGCTCCATTACCTCCATGACCCTGAATTGGATAAGCGGAAGAAAATGGATAGATGGATGGATGGACTAAATTGAATTTAATTGTGACTGTGGTAGAAGTTGAAACTTGAGAGAAAAGATTTTTATTGGTTGAAGACAGATTGGAATGTTTTTGTGGCAGTTGAAAATTCTGCTACTGTGTGTTTGTCATTGATGATGAAGTGGAGTGATGACAGATGAGAGTGGATAGTGCTGGAGCCCTTCAGCGTGGGGAAGCTCCGTTAGAGTCATGATATTTCTGCCTCACGGGACTTACTTCTTCACATCGTTCACTCTGCCTGGAAACTAATGGTGATGTGAGTCAAACCACCTGAGGCCAAAGAAATCTGTACACGAGCCCACTTCCAGTCTCCAAATTGCCATATTGCATAATAGTGATGGCATAATGCATTTACCTCATTCTTACTAATGAATAGTGCCAAATCTCTGATAGACAAATTGAATCCCTGGAAGGTTGTTTTCATGGCTCAAATATATATTGGCATTATGGTGATTTCTGAAGCCAAATTTGACAGTGTTTTCATTCACAGCTGGAGAGAACAGAGACTCGCTCCAAAGTTGGGGTTGATGGTGCATTGCCCAGTTCTCTACAAACCCGTTTCTCCAGTTTACTTTAGTTTAAAAAAAAAAGTTCTGATGGGACTTTCAAAAAGACTACTGTTGTATACAGTAGTTGAAGTTACAAATGTGGGAGGAAACCAGAGCGCCTGGAGGAAAATCACGTAACACGGTGGCTAGCACTGCTGCCTCATAGTTAGAATAACATCTAAAAGGCCTGGGTTCGATTCCCCCTTGGCCCGGGCGTCTCTCTGTGTGGAGTTTGCATGTTCTCCAAGTGTGGGTTTCCTCCCACGTTCAAAGACATGGGGTTAATGTCCTAAATAAATATGATGGGGGTATCATTATTGTCTAGTGTGCTGTTTGCATTTATTTATTTTTTTGAAAGTGTTTAATTGATAATTTGTTTGCGATTTATTGCGATTAATTAATTACAGACCCTGTAATTAACTTCATCAAAAATTTCATTATATATATATACACACACACACACACTATATACGCTAACGGACAAGGTGGCAAACAGCAGGAGTGCATTGATGAATGTCTAATATTGACATTTGTTTGATGATCAGAAAGATTTAAGTGTGAGAAATATGCAAAAAACTAAGAAAAGGGGGCAATTCTTTTTCATGGCACTGTAAAGTGTGAAGCAGAGGGAGACAGGTGGAAAGGTGAACATGCAAGGTGTAGAGGTAGTGAAGCTAGAATACTTTGGGTCATTTACCCAAAGCAACAGACACTGAACAAGAGAGGTGAAGAAGAAGAGAGTGCAGGTGGGTGGAGCAGGTTGAGTACCAGGGCTGATTTGTGACAGGACAGAAGAAAGAGTGAATGGGAAGGTTTAAAAGATGGTAGTTAAACCTGCAATGATGTGTAGTTTGGAGATGGTGGCACGAACAAAAGAGAGGAGGCAAGGTTGGAGGTGGCAGAGTTGAAGTCAGACAAAGTTTGAAAGGCAAGGCTGAGATGGTTTGGACATTTGTAGAGAACAGATAGTGTATATACTGAACAAAGAACACTGAATATAGAGATGACAGGCAGGAGAAAAAGAGGAAGCCCACAGTGAAGACTCATGGATGTAGTGAAGAAAGAAATGCAGAGGGCTGGTGTGACAGGAGAGGATGCCAGAGATAAAGTAAGATGGAAGAAGATGATCCACTGTGGTGACCGCTAAAGGGAATGTTTATATAGACAAATCAGACATTACAACATGACCACTCTTCATCATGCAATCTGTTAGTGAGAGGGATATATGAGGGAGAAAGTGAACATTTTGTCGTAAGGTTGATCTGATAAAAGCAGGAAAAAATGGGAAGGATTTAGGATTTGAGCACATTTGACATGGACCAAATTAGGAGCCTCTCCACAGTTACAGTTCTGTGGGGTATTCCCAGTCTGCAGTGGTAAGTATCTATCAAAAGTGGTCCAAAGATGGAACAGCTGTGAACCAGCAACAGGATCATGGGTGGCCACGGCTCAGTGATGCACGTGGGGAGAGAAGGCTGGTTCCTGCGGTTCAGTCCAACAGATGAGCTTCTGTAATTGTTGAAAAAAAATTTTTCTGGTTCTGTCAGAATACACAATGTATCAGCGTTTGCTGCGCATGAGGCTGGGACGGCTGATGATAACACCTTTAAATGTGCAGTGTCATTGTGTGAACACCAGAGTTGAGATGGTGATGCTTTAATAGCTCACTTGAAGGAGCATATTGTGGAAGAATGGGCCGTAAGTTGTCCAGTGAGAGGATGCAAAAATGTTTAAATCATCATTTACCGCCCATATGTTAGGGAAAAACAGAAACTTTTCCGACTGCAGCATAAGCGACTCACACAGAGAAGCTGCTTCTCAGTAATCTGTCCAAACTGAATCAGTTGACTACGGCCCTAAAGTGTATGAGGCAGTGACGGAGACAGGCACAGATGACGGTGATATGGAAATGACAGAAGATTTCAGTGATTTGGCATCTTGATGACAGAGTCCTTATGCGCTTTCAATTATTCTGCCTTTTTGTTGAACTGTAGATTTTAAGATTAATGAATACCAACAATAATTATTTTACTTATATTGTAAATATCATTTGATTAAAGGATGATCTTCAGGAGATGATCATGTCGGTCCACAGCAAACATCTGACCTGAACATCTGCGTTCTCCAAGCATAATTGATGACAACACCTGCTAAAAGGTCCAGTTTCATGAACATCATGTAAATGTGGAAGACGATCACATTCTGTGTATGCGCTTAAGTCTAATCTGGACTCAGAGAGTCCTTACTCTTGATCAGCCAGGCAAGTGGCTACTGTTTCACGTTTGTTCATTCCACTGTTGATTATTCTTCATATTTATGCAGACAAATGCTGTTTTGAACTAGATCTCCACACTACTATACCAGCATATTGGACAAGTAACTGGATCAATTACATCTTTTTCACATAGTGTCTAAATGCAAAAAGCGATTTATATTTCAACAATGTGTCTTTGTTTGAAATGGGCTCTATATGTTGTTTTCTTTGTAATCAACCATAAGCAGTTGTTGGTTGTAAAAACTCTTGGTCACTGTTGTTCCATATGTTTTCCAGTGAAGGTCTGGCAACAACAGCTGCCACTGTTTTAATGTAATGTTGATGTTTACAATAAAATACTGTTATGGATCATACAGTTGTGTTTTTCATCAAGGAGTGTACATAGTTTAAGGTATATCTTTTGTATTTGAAATTGTTTACCATAAACAGTTATACATTGTCATCGTATTTTATAAAGTGAAGTACTGGCAACCACAGCTTATTTCATTCAGCGACATGCAAACCAATTAGTAACTTTTATATCATTTGGGTTTATGGATTCACATCTTTTCACATCTCTAATCTCTTATAGTTTTGATATTATAATTTTTTTGGGTTATAATAATAATAAAACAAAGGCTTGTAAGTCAAACAGAAACAACATGCTAATAATGGGAAGCACTGGTATTTAATGAAAACATCCTGAGCCAGGAACACCCCCTTTCCTTCATCAGCTTTAATTTTAGCTGCCTTCTCTTTTGTTTTCTCTTTGTGATTTCTTGTTTTTCTTTAAAGCCCTCTTTTTTTCTAGCTCTTCCAGAGTAAACATTTATATTTTTCTCAGGCCTGAGGATTCTGATCTGAATATTCACAGACTATTGATTACTTCAGCTCCGGAAATGGAGACTGCCATGTCACCCTTATTTGGTACACGCTGTTCCTCACTCGTCTAATGTGTCTGTAAAGGTTAATTGATAGAACAAAGTGGTAGGTGAGGATGAAGCTGGTCACAGGAGTTTATTAGCAGCTTCAGCAGTCTACCCCACAGACACAGTTAGTGTGTTTGCCTGTGCAGAGTGGCACATGAACCAGTTCTCCAGGTTAGGGGGGCACCCAGCTTGCAGCAGAATCCCAGAGAATAACAGGCTAGCTACTGTCGCGAGCTGGAAGTATGTAGACAGTATTCAGATTGCCCAAGCCTGTGGATTCAGAATGATTATGATTTACTAATATGCATAGGGCCAACATGTTCATTTATTCATATGCAGACTTTGCCCTCCACTATCAGAAAAGGCAACGCTTTCCAGCTGAATTTCTGAGCAGCTCTGTGATTGATGTTAACAAACCATTTTAAAATGTCAGAGAGCAGTGAAGCATGTGAGAGCGCAGCAAGAGGGACAGAGTCAGAAAATACTCCAGACGTCATTACATCCACCCCTTAATGCTGTAGACTTTTGTCAGTAGGTTTATAGATTTGTCAAACATGTTCTTGCAGTTATTATTTTGAAGCAATAGGAGGAGATCTGTTTCACTTTGTCTCAAATGGGTCAAGTAGTGTATTGGTGCATACAGTCACAGTGCGAGTGAATGTCAGAGGCCTTTTTATCCCTCACTGCTTTTGTGATTGATCCACTCAGTCTGTGACCTGAAGGCTTTATGTGAGCCACATCCACAGGAAGTCAACTGTTCCAAAGCGAAATTCAGAGAAATAAATCAAAATTGAGACAGATACACAAGTGATAAAGAAACTTAACATGTTTTTTGATAAAATGGGAACACCAAAGAATATTGGACCATTATACTATTATATATTATTATGTGTTATTAGTATATAATATTCTCACAAAATGCATGTTAAGCATTATCAGGTATTTAAAACAAAAGTTCTCTTAAGCTGAGAGCCATTTATGAGGAATAATCATAAGGCTCTTGAAATGGGCCTATAAAATCCAAGAGTAATGTGTGCATTGAAACCAAACATTCATGTCGGTAAATAAGGCTCTTGCGTGCCTGTCTGCAGGCAGCTAGGTGACGTGAAGTGGAGAGAGTGGTGATGGCATTTTAAGAGAGAAGCCTGCGAGCTGCGAGTGACAATCGTAATAAACAGTAAACAAAAAGTGAAATGATGGGGTGCTGAATATTTTTTCCTGTGAGCAGAAATGGCCAAAGTAGAAGTACCAGTACTTGTATTAAAAACTACTCTGGTAATGGTCTACTGGTTCAAATTCTTTACTCAAGTAAATGTAAAGAAGCACAGGCTCTGAAATCTACTCAAAGTAAGGAAGTAAAAGCAGCTCTTTGGAGGACGTTTCTACCCTTTTCTTACATCTTTAAGTGAAGATATCTCTCATTCATTTCTCTCCCTGTTCTTTTAGCTCGCAGACACACTGTGTGACAAACTTTATGTTTTCTGTCCCTTTTGTTTGAGCTTTGCAGGAGCCTCTCCCTCTACCGTGTGGAGCTTCTATCCCACCCTGTTCCTCCGACTTCCAAGAAACTGTCCAAACTGTCGGTGATGAAACCCAGTAATGATAGAAGTCAATTTTAATTAAAGATACGATCATTTAAGGTAAGACATGTGAGATTATGAAAAATGGAATGTGTGCCTACACCTTTCCATTAGGATTTTGTTTTCCTTATATGCAATTTTATTTATCTATTTTTAATTTAATTGTAATTCTGAGCATTTTGTGACTTATAGTGCTTTGTTTTGGAAACTGATAATAACCAAAAGTCCATAATAATAAAAATAATAATGGTTAGTAGCAGCAGCACTTTTTAAAGACGTGTTCATATTTCTTAAGCCATTCATACCCATCCATCTGCTTCCGCTTATCCTTTTCAGGGTCGCGGGGGGGCTGGAGCCTATCCCAGCTGACAAAGGGCAAGAGGCGGGGTACACCCTGGACAGGTCGCCAGTCTGTCGCAGGGCCAACACAGATAGACAGACAACCATTTACGCTCACATTCAGACCTATGGGCAATTTAGATTAGCCAATTAACCTAACCCCAGTACATGCATGTCTTTGGACTGTGGGAGGAAAGCCACGCAGACACGGGGAGAACATGCAAACTCCACACAGTGAGAGACGCCGGGCCAAGGTGGAATCGAACCCGGGCCTTCCAGATGGTATTCAAACTGTGAGACAGCAGTGCTAACCACTGCGCCACCGTGCTGCCCGCCGTTCATACCATTGTTCATAAATTGTTCATATTTTAAAGTGTGACTAAATTCAGGTATGAAAAAAAGGATGAATCACTGATTTATGGGCGAAATGTTTGTATGCACAGTTTACACACAGCAAGTAAATGATCACCATTGTGAGCGTGCTGGGATTAGCATGTATTTCTGCGCATACTGCTGTGTAGATGAATGTTAGATAGTTTCTGTGTGCCCACGAGGGCTTACACAACATATCATCTGCACATTTATGTCTGGAGTAAACAGGATAATGTGTGCATTCACTCAGTGCAGCTGTTTTCTGCACCTTTACGGACAGAGCGCTGGTTAATGTAGATGCTCCATTAAACTGCATCTTATTGTTTTTAACTTTTCCTTTTTTTTCCCAATGTGCCACTGAAATACACACATGCACACACACACAAAAGAAAGACCCTGAGGTTAACAGTGATAAACAGCACAAAAATACCTTTTTGTCATGTTGAATTTTTAAAAAATACTGCAACTGTGGCATTGCCAGGAGTGCCACCTCTCTAACCTGGTCGATGACTTTTTCTCTTTTCTTTGCCTTCTCATAACTCACCTCCCTCCCTCAATCGTGTCTGTCCTTGCCCTTTTCTCTGCCACCAGCATGGAAATACTATAGACAGAATTAAGTGAATTTTTTAGTAAGTTTCCCAAATATTTTGTACCTGGGGACCAACTTCTTACCCCGTTGAGTGGATCATAAAATTATTATGAATCTAGGTGGTTTTCTTTTTTCGTCCCAGCCCTAAAAAGAAGTTATTACCCAGAAAGCAGTTTGCACAGAGCCTCTAGCTCTTCCTAAAGCCACTGTTCCAGGGAGCGGGAGTGAATGTGTGCATGAGGGATGATAGTTTTGACACAGCTGTGTGCATGGTTGTATTGTCGATTTATGAATATTAATTGAGGTTTGACACTATTATTGCCTGAAATGCATGCTGAAAGATGGCATCTTGCCCGTATCATCTACACGGCAATAAAAACTTAAATTGGAGTGCTGCACCATATTCTTTATCTATGATTTATGCACTTTGCCATGACTGAAAATAGAATCTGAGAATCTGAGTACAAAATAAAGTACCTATATAAAACTACATCCTCAAACCCTAAACTTTCATAATGTCATGTCTATATGAACCTAGCATGGGCAGATCTGTTGTTTTTCCTTGATTAAAAGATGCACTTAAACCTGCATTAGACAATTTTGTTTACTTGTGGTCACAACAGCAAGCTGCAACACACACACTTTATTGCCTTGTGGTTGTTAAAAACATGCAAGTTGCTGAGTTGGCAAGGAAGGGGACGCTTGAGGCGACTGTTGCGATTTGACGCTATATGAATACAATTGAAGTGAATTGAAATGGTGCTTACAGGTACTGCTGAGATCATGTTCTGTAAACTAAGGAGAAGGCTCACTGTAAGTAAACACAGTGCGCACCGTTGCATCATGTTTCCTGTCATGTAACACAGGTGTTCACTATGAATATGCAATTTCGCAACATCACAATGGGAAAATATGTGATGTCGTTTAAAGGGCACATATCATGCTTTTAAATCCTTCGTTTTCATATGTAAATCACTTGTGGTCTATATAAAGTAGAACTGCAGTGCTATGGTCTGACGTCCTCGTTATTGTAGCTCCAAGTTGTCTACCTGCAACTTCGGCATAGCTGAACTGGACTAAAAAATCACTACAATAAAAAAAATGGCGGTTTCACAAAATTGGTTAGCTGGAAGTCCATGACCCACGTCCCTTTGAGGTCCAGGGTGACTTGCGACCGCGTCCCATGCAAATTTGGGGATTTTTGTGCATTTTTGTGGTATGATGCACACTGAATCCAATAGGCTCCTCGCCGACTCTTCGTCATCGGCTTGGGCCTAATAATAAAAAAGAAGAAGAAGAATAAAGAATAATAAAGACAAACGCTTACAATTTTTAATTATGCGCCATTCCAGTCACCCTCATATATACCTTTTCAGAAACGTCTCGACCTGGCGCACGTACCCATGAGGTCCAGGGTCACTTGCGACCGCATCCATTTTAGCACTGCGCCCCCTTAGCGATCACAATAGGCTCCTTGCCGACCCTTCGGTTGCCCCGGGCCTAATTAAAAGCTTATCATTTTACAATAATCTGCTATTATTATTAGTAGTAAAAACCCAATACGATTTTGAGGATTGTTTGAAACTAAATTTTTTCAGTCACTAAAAAAAAATAAAGGGTGTGAGTTTCAGCATTTGTTACAGGTAAGGCACATTACTATCAACAATAGGAGCTTTTATTGTAAACATAGAAATTAACAGGGAAATAGTTAATCGGATGATAGTTTTATTTTAATTTAATGTCCTACTGAAGGATTGTTAGTATATTTAGAAAAGACATATTTGCACTCCTTGATGTAGAAATGTTATTTATTCTTGTTTAAACAGCTTATTTTGAACTAAAGCTAAACAAACCCCTCAAAATGTTCGGGCTCTATTTTAAAAGCATCTTTTCCATAGCTCTGCTTTGCACGCTCATGGTTGCAGATATGACAGAATCTTCCTAAAGGGAAGTTTAAGTAATTAAGTATCTAATCTAATCTAATCTAGACCGTGCAGTTTCACAGCGGTCTATGTAGCTTGGGTCCTCTGAAGGACCCAGCCTACCGTTCCGCCGAATCATGCCCCTCCAGGTCTCGCTGTCATTGCCCACGTTAGCATTGAAGTCTCCCAGCAAGATGATGGAGTCACCAGACGGAGTACCTTTGAGCACCCCACCCAGCGACTCCAAGAAGGGTGGATACTCTAGACTGTCATTTGGCGCATAATGGCAAACGACAGTCAGGACCCATTCCCTGGCCCCAAGGCGCAGGGAAACAATCCTCTCATCCACTGGAGAAAACGCCGGCTTACAGGTCGCAAACCGGGGGGGTTATAAGAATACCCACTCCAGCTTGCCGCCGCTCACCGACGGCAACTACAGACTGGAACAGAGTCCAGCCCCTCTCCAGGAGACTGGCTCCAGAGCCCAGGCCATGTGTTGAGGTGATCCCAACTATATCTAGCTGGTATTTCTTAACCTCACACACTAAATCGGACCCAGCGCCTGGCCGGGCACCACGGGTTATTGCCCGGTCACCAGATGTTCTCCCTCGAGCTCCCTTCCCAGGCCTGGCTCCAAGATGGGGCCCTTTCCCGGGCAGGGTAAACTGTTCCCTTGTTCTTAAATCCACAGAGATATTCTGAACCGGTAATTGTCTGGACCCTCACCCAGGGCCAATTTGCCATGGGAGACACTACCAGGGGGTCAAGCCTCCGGACAACATAGCTCCTGGGATCACTGGGACACACAAACCCCTCCACCACGATAAAGTGGCGATTGACAGAGAAGTAAA
>VUQK01032080.1:0-19141 GCA_015106715.1 Bujurquina vittata
GGCAGCCAGGAGGCATCCTAATCAGATGCCCGAGCCAACTCAACTGGCTCCTTTCAATGTGGAAAAGTAGTGGCTCTACTCTGAGCCCCTCCCGGATGGCTGCACTCCTCACCCTATCCCTAAGGGAGGGGCCAGCCACCCTACCAAGGAAACTCATTTCCGCCGCTTGTATTTGCGATCTTCTTTCGGTCACTACCGAGAGCTTCGCTTTTATGCTTAGCTCCCTCTTCTCCACGACAGACCAGTCCAGCGTCCGCATTACTGCAGAAGCAGCCCCGATCCATCTGTCGATCTCCCGTTTCTTTCTCCCATCACTCGTGAACAAGCCCCCGAGATACTTAAACTCCTCCACTTGGGGCAAAAACTCACCCCTGAGCTGGAGAGTGCAGTCCACCCTTTTCCGGCTGAGGACCATGGCCTCAGATTTAGAGGTGCTGATTCTCACACCAGCTACTTCACACTTGGCTGCGAACTGTTCCACTGCGAGCTGGAGGCCACCACTTGATGAAGTCAACAGGACCGTGCCATCCACAAAAAGCAGAGACGAGACCCTGGGGCTACCAAGGGAGAAGCCTTCCGCCACCTGGCTACGCCTAGAAATTTTGTCCATAAAAATTATGAACAGAAGTCCAACACCCACAGGAAACGAGTCCGACTTATTACCGGTTACACGGACCAAGCTCTCACTGCGGTTGTACAAAGACTGAATGGCTCACAAAAACGGGCCAGACACCCCGTACTCCCACAGGACCGCTCACGTGGTACATGAGTGTGTATCACGTGACAAAACCAAATGCGGCCCGTTTTCTGAAATCACGTGACTAACTTGTTATATGAAATAGAGGAAGTGTTCTGGGATCTGAGGTGAGCCTGGTCCTATGCTCTCATCATTTACACAACTTGAATTTCCATCAGATGAAGCTGAATCCTAATTTCATATTTGATTCATAAAAACTAATTATTCAGCTTCAGTCCAACCGACAAAATGCAGGAGACGGAAAATGATGGTAAAAATTTGGAGAAACAGCTCAGACTCAGTTTACTGACCGACTTGAGTGTTGGTTACTGAGACAGCAGCAGACACCGGAGGTCATACACAATGATCATACACAGCAGTAAACACTGCTTTTGGTACTGTGTATAATCATTTAATCGTTTAAATAATTATTCAGTACAAATGGAATCTGTTGATGGAATGGCAATCTCGCTTTTTCATTTTTTTAATGGAGAATTTCATTATTTCTGCCATTACTAGATTAAAATGAATAATGAGATTTACAGAAAAACTGCTTTAATGTGTCCGGTTTAAGCGTTTCTAATCTGATCTAAGATCAGCTTCACTGACAGATGACGGCTCTCTGACAGCCACAGCAGAGATGTTTCACAGAGTTACTGTTAAAGGTCAGAGGTCAGTCATGGTTCATATTTAGCTGAAAACATGCAGGGGAGCTTTCCAATTCTGTGATGAATGTAAAGCTTTACCAATAAAGAGCAAACATTCTAATGAATGTCTCAGCTTTATAGGTTTTAAATATTACAGTACAGTTTTGTGAGGATGAGACATTGGATCCTCCAGCTGGGCATGTGGTGATCCACTGATCTGTAATAGAACCCCGATTTAGGTGATTTTCAGTGGAAAATATGTCGAGTTTCTTATTCTGATTTTCAGACACCACAGCTTTCAAGATGTTGACTACATTTAAGGCACTTTAAATGCATTTAGTTAGTTTTCAAGTCTTAAAATCATTTCAGCTTCAGCTTTCAGCCTCATCTTCAAACATTCACATCATCTCCAAGATCCAGTTATTTTTCATCAGGGACCTTTTACACCTTGACCAATGTTCGATCATTGATAAGTGTGTTCTGTGTCTAAAGCTTCATCCAGATCAGTGTGATGGAACAGTGAGGCTACAGTAACTACAGTAAATGTTTCAGAGCAACTGCAGCTGCGCTCATTATAAATCTGTGGCATCATCGCTGTCTCTGTCCTTACAGCCTGTTGACGAGTGAATGACTGTAAAAGCTTCATGTTACACACAAAAATAAGGAACTGACTTCTAATTGGGTTTTCAGTGCTTGTAGAAACATAAATCTTCTGCAGATAAATGCGCTTCTCTGATCACTTTGCAGCCACTTTATGAGGAAATGAATCTGAGTGTCAGACAGGTGGTTCAGGTGCAGCAGGAGGGGAGGAGTCAGAGAGACACTCAGTTTGTTGGATAAAGCCTGCCGGGGAGCAGGTTAACAGTCTGCTGCCATGGTAACTGTATTAACTTCTGTGCAAAAGGATTAAGTTAAACTGTAAATCATGCAAAGCTACTCTCATAAAGTCAAAGGATAAAAATATGGAGCTGGACATGAGAATAACAGGGTAGAGCTCTAGGCTGGATCCATATTTCTGTGATGTTCACGTCTGATTCCTTTAGATGATGGTGGGACTGGGAGCAGCAGAAGCAATTTGGAAGGTTCACGGGAGGAACTACACTGTAGGAACCTCTCCTGATGTACTATGTGGGTATTCATATCGACTGCTAACCAATATATAAATTGCCAAAATCCTTTAAATATTAGATTTGAAGGATTTTTACGTGATTCAGAAAAATAACTGCTTAACTCTTTCTCCAGATGCCAACTCCGGTTCATCCAGAGACTGGGCTCGGTTGCAAGGGATCCACTTAACCTACACTTTTGAGCTGAGAGATAATGGGACATATGGCTTCGAGCTTCCTGAGGATCAGATCCAGCCTACCTGCGAGGAGGCGTACAGTGGAGCTCTCCACATCATCACCTACGCCCACGACAAGACCTTTAGCGGTACTGTAGCCACCACTGCTGTGACCCTTTGGACCGTACTGTTAGCAGCGGGTGTCACCGGAGCCACCCTGATGTGAAGCGGAGAGCTGTTTGATTGCAGCCATCCTGCATCCATTGGAACATTCCCAAGAATATCAGGACATACAGCTTTACCTATTCTAATCTGCTTTGACAAGCTAACAACCTGAGTGTCTTAAATGCTTAAATAAAAAAAACAAATACATCATCTACTGTATTTTAATAACAGTTTGGGACATTTTCAGAAAGCACAGTATGTATTTCAAAAAATAAAAAGTGACATTTGAGGGAACAGCTGCTTTAAAGAAGTGTGGCTGTGTGATCCTTGTGGGAAGATTGTGCATCTCATTATATAACAGGAGGGTTCAGGGTCAAGTGTCTGTGTTCCTAAATGGCTGGAAGCCTTGTTGCCTCAAGCAGGCCAGTGGCACGAAGAGCTGCTGCTCTGGAGGAAACTCGTCCCAGCGCGTCCACGTCCAGCCTGCAAAATAAGACAGCCACAGACTGTGTCATCAGCTGCTCGGTGGAGATAGCCCCCCAATTTAACAAACAGCAGTCCCACTTCACGTACCTTCGTTTTTCTGTGGTTCCAGGTTTTCTGGCTCTCCTGACTGCCTGTCCAGCTCTCCTTGCATAAATATGGTGACATAGTGGTACTGTTCCTCCAGTATGATGGAGTTAACTACCGACGCAAAGCGGGTGTTCACCAAACGCACCCCAGCTTCCTCCAGCACCTCCCTGTGAGCACATTCATCCCAAGTCTCCCTTTGAAAGACAAAACCATTAACAGGCTTCTAAACTCTTTATATCTTCCCCACATGTCACATGTCCTGCACATTGAGGGTTATTAGGGTTAGCAGCAGAAAATGGCAGCAAAAATTCACAAACGATTAAAACAGACACATAATGGTCAAAATGATGTAGTGAAGGAGGACATGCAGGTTGGTGGCTGGAGGCAGAAGATCCACTATGGTGACACCTAAAGCGAGCATTGTATTTTCAACTAGACCTGAATTATCTGACTGCCCAGGGCAATGTCCATGCTTACAAGGTACTCAGGCATTTTTCAATGTATAGGCCCCAAATTACAGATCCTGGTGAACCTTTCCAGTAAGAGAGGCCAGTGAACATTTCAGGCTTTTATCTTTAATAGTTTTTGAGATGCTCGCGTTCAAACATTGCCTCAGACTTCAAAGTGCGAAAAAATTGTGGGAGTTGGTCGACGGACTATTTTTCAATAAAATATAGCTTGAAAAGTATTTGATATATGAAGCTAAATCTTCACCGCAGTCATTACATAAACATCAAACCTTTGGACCATAAAATTTTTAGGTAACTCTGAGACGGTCGAGGAGAAGACCCACGGTGATTTCGGATGGAACGACTCATTAGCATATATCATGGATAATGGGATAAAGATGGTGCGGGAACCTCTCGTCCCCACATTCCAGCCAGGTAGGCGACGGAAATACACCTGGCTGTGACATGTCAACCACCTTAAATTAAAAAAGATGAAGAAGAAAACGGAGTCAGATTTATGAATGAAATTCCTGAATGCCTACCCGAACTCCAGATGACCTCCTGGGAGCTGGTATGTCCCTTTGCCCACTGCACTCTTCCGCTTCCCCAAGAGCACACAGCCTGGGTGAGCCGAGTCCGTGACCAGCACCCCGACCCCGACTCCTGGACGTTTAGCGGTTTTATTTGACATCTGAACGAAACTCCAAAAATGGCTCTGAAAGAAGTTAACTCAAGTCATGTAACTCGGCTATGCTACACAGTAGATAAGCTCTTCGAATGATACAAGAGCGTTCCCCCCCGTACTTCCGTGTTCGCTTAAAAAGTAAGGCGTTCTTTTGCTGCGGATCTTTTAGATACTTTTAATTCAGTACTTGTTATGTAACTCACAAAAAGTAGATGATATACTGTTTTATATTATGTCTATTTAGCCTAATTTTTAATTACTTGACTACAAATGACCCTTGACTCTTATTATATGGTGATTGAGCATGTCAAAAAGGGGTTAGTTGTTTTAAGTAGAGCAGAGAGTGTGCATATAGCCCCCATTACGGCTACTAAGCGAACAGGAGTGCAGCACTGCCATCTAGTGACTGATTGTGGTTACACTGATGGAAGACCTTAAGATAAGAGACGAGACAAAACTTTAATGATCACAAAACGGGGAAATTTGTGCATAACAGCAGCTCAGTACAGGGAGGAATGAAAGGATGAATAACATAAAATAGAATAGAAAACACTATATACATAAAATATATCAATACACACATATACATACACACACATGTACATCACATATACACATGTAGCTGGTCAAGTACACAGTATGCATTATATGGGTCAGAGTGTAATAAATAAAAAGTGTATGTACTGTATGGCTAAGGTGATGGCAGTGGAGTATCCAGTTGATTCATGATATCATGATGTGTTGTCCAGTCTAACTGCTTTTGGGGATGAAAGACCTGCGAAAGCGCTCCTTCCTGCAGCGAGGATGTTTCAGTCTGACTGAAGGAGCTGCTCAGCTCACCCACAGTCTCATGCAGAGGGTGATGGGGGTTGTCCGTGATGGATTTCAGCTTCGCTAACATCCTCCTCTCACCCACCACCATCACAAACTCCAGAGGACATCCCAGCAGAGAGTTCGACCTCCGCACCATTTTATCAATCCTGCTTCTGTCTCTTTTGGTGCATCCACCTCCCCAGCAGGCCACTGCATAAGAAAGGGCAGATGCTACCACTGCATCATAAAAAGTCTTTAACAGGGTCCTGCAGACACCGAAGGCCCTCAGTCTCTTCAGCAGGTGGAGTTGACTCTGGCCCTTCTTATACAGGACATCTGTGTTTCTGTTCCAGTCCAGTTTGCTATTGAGGTACTTTTAAAAGACCACTGTGTCGATGTCCTTTCCCTGGATGTTTGCCGGTGTTTCCTTCGTCTTGCTGGCATTGATTTGGAGAGCGTTGGTCTCGCACCAGTCGACAAAGTCACCGATGACCCCCCTGTATTCCTCATCATTCCCATCTGATATGCATCCGATAATAGCCGTATCATCTGAGAACTTCTGTAGGTAGCAGTGGTCTGAAGTGTACAGAGTGAACAGAACGGGTGAGAGGACCATGCCCTGTGGCGCCCCCGTGCTGCAGACTACCACATCAGACACACAGTCATGGCACCTCACATACTGTGGTGTGTTGTGAGGTAGTTGATGGTCCATGCCAACAGCTGCCTGTCCACTCCGGCTTCCTCCAGCTTCCCTCTCAACAGTGCAGGCTGGATGGTGTTGAAAGCATTGGAGAAGTTAATGAACATGACCATCACAGTGTTCCCCCGCCTGCTCCAGGTGAGAGAGGGATCTGAGCAGCAGGTAGATGACGGCGTCATCCACGCCAATGCTGGGGTGGTAGGAGAACTGCAGGGGTCCAGCGCTGAGTTCACTAGTGGGCGAAGATGGTGCAGGATGAGCCTCTCCATGGTCTTCATCAGGTGAGAAGTCAGGGCCACAGGTCTGTAGTGGTTCGACCCCCTGGGATGTGCAATCTTTGGCCCTGGAACTATGCAGGAAGTCTTCCACAGTTCAGGAACCCTCTCCAGATTCAGGCTCCGGTTAAAGATATGCTTGAGGAAGCTCTGGTAGAAAAGTGTATTGATGCTCACTGTTGTCACCAATAAACATCAGAAGCTCAGATAGGACTTTTTTCACGATATAAGGTTACAGCTCACTAGTCTTTAATTATTCAAAAGATTTCAACTGACAGGCCGTTCAGTTATTTGACGACAAAAACAATGCAAAGAAAATGTCAGGAAAAATAATAACAGAAGATGTAGAACCACAGATTAAATCCTCCTGTGGAAAGAGCAGCAGGAAGTTTTCTTTAATGCTGTAATTGCAGCTTGTAGCTTTTAGACATCCACTTAACAGTTTATCCAGCAGCAGAGATCTATAATGGTGTGAAAAGTCAGTAAAGTGTGCATAAAAGGAAAAACCTCATACTGATTTGTAATTTTGCTGCCTAAAGTTCCTACCACATCCCTCTCTCCTGCCTGCTGCTGCCATTTCCTTACAGCAGGCTCCACGGCTTCCTCTGGCACACAAACTGTTGCCTTGCCTGACATGTTCCTCACTCACTTCCTTAAACATGCAAAGGATGCCTTGCAGTTTTTCTCTCTCCAGTCAAACATCTGCCTTTGAAAATGTATTTGATCGCACTCGTTGCAGTATCATATTTACTGTCTGTTCTATAGGGAGTCCATCATTATCCAGTAAAAGCTGAATGAGCTCAAATCAGCTGGCAGATGAAAGTCTGCACATTTCTATAATTCTTCTAAGGTTCTGTGGAAGGAAATATGAACACACTAAGCACCAGCTAGCCATGGTTAGCTGGGTAAGGCTACAGAAAAGTTCATAATCACTTTGAAATGAACTCCATAACATTATCCTCCAGTCCTTAAACTTGTTGTGTGGCCATAAAGGGTCTCATTAACATTTTGTAGTTGTGTGTCATTTTAATGCCCCCTCCCACGTTTAGCTGAACCAAAAACATCTGTTTTATCTGTTAATATTACCTTTTAGTTTTAAATGCTTCATTTTATGTTACAAGAGCTAACAGCACTACCCGGTGTAGGTTTATAACAAAGGTTAGCTTTAGGTAGATAGTTTGTTTGTTGGTCTTTTAGCAGTGTTAAGCCATACAGCTGTGAGAAAGCACTTGGGACAGTGGGAAAGAAAAACTCCCGTTTAACAGGAAGAAAACTCTGGCAAGCTCAGGGAGGGTCAGAAGACACATGTTGGAAGAATAAAACCATGCCTGTAATATTTAATTTAATAAGCTCTCTTATGGGGATAAAAAAACAAGACTATGAGTTCAGCTTGTTTACCTTCATGGTCTCCAACCTGTGTAATAATAGTATAAAAGACATAAATAAATGTATATTAGACTTTTATACTGTCCACGTATTTCTGGTTTGCATTTCAATGGCAGAAGTTTTATTTATTTTTTAGATGAACAGTTAGTGTATAAATTGTCAGCACTTTAACCAATTTAATATATGGTTTATTCTCCTGTTTAAAACAGAGCAAGAACTGAACAATCCAACAATCATCCCATTAATCTTGTGGCTCAAGCCCAAGGTTGTGCACTGTTAGACTGAAAGGGACAAATATTAAACAACAGTAAAAACCTACTTAGCTGAGTGTTACAAATCTAATAATGTTAAATGCATGTAGAAATAGTTCCTTCAAGGACAGACCTGAATATCTGTGCCATATTTTGTTTGTGTGATGTAATGATTTGTCCACTCACACCTTCACTCTCCTGGCATTCAGCAGTTTTCCACCGACACCCGTTCTCCCCGCTCGACCTGCCTGGTGGCTCTCGTCCCGCCCAGCTCTTTTTTTCTGCTCTCACCTGAGAATGACGAACACTTCCCTCCTGTGAATCCAGGCTACGTGCTACCTCTGACATCCCCGAAGCTTTTTCTTCCACTCTTTTTATTTCTAAAAGCCTTTGACCTGCTGACCATCTCTGCCCTCTCTTCCTTCCACGTCGGCGTCATGAGTACAAAGCTGTGGACAGAGGAGCAATTTAACTGCCCCGTGTGTCTGGATCTGCCAAATGATCCTGTTACCATCCCTTGTGGTCACAGCTACTGTATGGCCTGCATTAAGGACTACTGGACCAAGGATGACCCCAAAGGGATCTACAGCTGCCCCCAGTGCCGCCAGACCTTCTGCCCCAAGCCCTCCCTGTCCAGAAACACCATGCTGGCAGAGGCTGTGGAGCAGCTCCGCAAAGGGGCCCTCAAATCGGAAGTACGTGAATCCATCCGAAGTGCCCGTGGGGTCCCCTCCTCCTCATCTAGAGCCAAAGGCAAGCTCTCCTCCTCAGCCGTGCCGTGCGACATGTGCAAAGATGAACAGCGAGCGGCAGTCAAGAGCTGCCTGGTGTGTATGAGCTCCTACTGCGAGGCCCACCTGAAGCCCCACCAGACCAAGAAAACCCTAAAGCAGCATGAGCTCATCCCACCCACGGGCAATCTGTCTGAGAAGATCTGCACCCAGCACAAGTACCTACAGGAGTTCTTCTGTCGACAGTGCAAAATGTTCATCTGCTGGCTGTGCACCAGCAACCAGCACAAAGGCCACGAGAGCGTGTCCACCAAGGTCGAGAGGCTGGAGAAACAGGTAAGGGGGGGGCAGTCAGATAGCTACCAAGGTGGATGTGATCTAAAGTCAAATTCAAGTGATTTGTTGGTGTGTTGGGTAAAATCTCTAATGGCTCCATTAAACCTCATGAATTTGTAAGTGGGAGCTTTTACAGTTGATAATCAATACTCCATAAATATCAACCCTCCTGCTGTCCATTATTGTGTCTCAAAGGTTTCTGTTAAAGGAGTTGCGGTCTTCTTTCTTTTGTGTGTGACAGCAGCTCCAGCCATGCTTGAAGACATGTCTAACTGCATTCCTAGCCATTCATAATGCTCCACCCTCTCACGTTCCCTTCTATGTCACCTGCTTCCTTCTCTGCTTGTATTGTTTGTCATGTCTTTGCGTGTCTCTGCAGAAATTGCTATCTGAGCTGCAGGCAGAGACACAGCAGAAGCTGAGAGGGAGAGAGCAGGAGCTGAAAGACATGAAGAAGATGATGGAGCAGCTGAAGGTTGGTCAGCAGCAGAGGTTCAATTTGTCATTTTAAAAAAAGAAAAAAAAAAGTGAAAACCAGATTTCCTACAACCACTGAATAATACGCTGTGACTGTGTGTTGTGTTTTTCTTCCCTGTGCAGCGTTCTGCTGACACAGTGCACAGCGACACGGAGCAGGTGCTCTCGGAGCTGCTGCGCTCAGTCGAACGTCTGCAGGAGCTGCTGGAGGAGGTGCTGGATCAGGCCAACCTGGAGAAAATGGGCCACGCGCAAGAGGTTGTAGATAGCCTGGAGGCCGAGATCAAGGAGATGAAGAGGAGGGACACTGAGATGAAAGACCTGGCAAGCTGTGAAGACAATATCCACTACCTGCAGGTAGGCTGGACTTGGCAACTCAGGAATGAAAAAAAAATAATAGCGAGATAAGGAGGGATGGAGCACTGGTAGTGAATCAGGAAGTGCAGCTGTTTAGTAAGGAGGAAGTGAGGGCAGCTATGAGGATGGGGATAAAGAGGATGGAAAGGCAGCTGGTCCAGATGACATACCTGTGAAGGTATGAAGATGTAAATGAGAGAGGGCAGTGGACTTCTTAACCAGATTGTTTAACACAATCCTTGAGAGTGAGAGGATGCCTGAGGAATGGAGTGTACTGGTACCAGTTTTCAAGAACAAGGGTGATGTGCAGAGCTGTAGCAGCTACAGAGAGAAAAGGCTGATGAGCCACACCATGAAGGTATCAGAGAGTTGTTGAAGCTAAGTGAAGGAGCTGGTAATCAGCAAGTAGTAGTTTGGCTTCATGCTGAGAAAAGAGGACTACAGATGTGATGTCAGCTTTGAGAGCGTTGATGGAGAGATGGTCAAAATGAGTTTCACTGTGTCTTTGTGGCTCTAGAGAAAGCAAGTGATGGGATACCAAGAGAGGAACTGTGGTACTGCCCGAGGAAGTCAGGAGTGGCAGAGTGTGTGAGGGTAGTGCAGGACTTGTATGGGGGCAGTGAAACGTAAGGAGTGACGGAGGGGTTCAAGGTGGGGGTGGGCTTACAGCAGAGATTGGCTCTGAGCTCCCTTGTTTGCAAGGGTAATGGACAGGCGGATAGGTCAGCTCAGGTCAGGCAGGAGTCTCTTTTAACTATAATGTTGGTGGACGGCACTGTGATCTGTGGCGAGAGAAAAGAGCAGGTGGAAGCCTGAACTGGAGGGAGATGGTGCAGCAGTGAAGTTGCAAGGAGTAGAGGTAGTAAAGTTAGATGAGTTAAAAGATCTGGGGTCGACCATTTAAAGCAATGAACAGTGCACATGAGACGTGAACAAGAGCATGTAAGAAGGGTGTAGCGGGTGGAAACGAGTGTCAGGGGTGATTAGTGACAGAAAGATGGCAGCAGGATGGTAGTGAGACCGGCTGTGAGGGATGGTTTGGAGATGGTGGGAGAGTTAAAGATGTTAAGTTTTCACTGGACATAACCACAAATGCCAGGATTAGAAATGAGTACATGAGCGTTAGAGAGGCGAGGCTGAGATGGTTTGGATGTGCAGAGGAGGGATATTGAACATCTTAGACAAAATAAATTGAAGATGGAGCTGCCAGGCAGGAGAAAAATAGGAATGTAGAGATGTAGTGAAGGACATGAATACATTTTTTTTCTCTTGCTTTCTTGGTTTAATTTGATGGTTTGTTTTTAACTGCTACCTTTTCACTCAGACATACGAGTCTATGTGTACTCCCCTTGAGTCTGGGGATCTGCCAGCGGTGAATGTCAATCATGAAGCTTCTTTTGAGCCTGTTAAAGACGCCATCCTGAGTCTGAGGGAGCGAATCGAGGATCTCTGCAACCAGGAGCTCGGCAAGATCACTAAACAAGGTCTGTCCAAAGAAGCCTTTCTTACCCCTTGCGTTCTTATTTTGTCTCATTTTGTATCTCTTTGAATGTCATTTCTGTGTTCTTTTACAGTGAATGACACAACACTGTTCACTTTGGGAGCCTGTAAGTTCCAGACATTATTTTGTTTGTTTTTCCCAGCATGATGAATATTATATTTAAGGTCAGGTTTTTTTCCTTAACTTCTTCTGATCTCATTTAGCCAGCCGGAGTGGACAGAAAGGAGGGATTTTAAAATGTGAGGTTTGAATTTTCTTATTAAATCTTATATTTTCACATTCTGTGTGATCATGACAGAGACATACAAATTTTCCTTTCTCTCTAGTGTTTTCCGGTCGTGGTGCCCGCAACACAAACACCCGCTCACAGGGTATGTTTGGTATTTTTCTGATGACATTTTGTCTGCCACAACTACATTTTTTTCATCTTGTCATACTGTATTGTATAAATATGTGAAATCCGTGTGATTTAATTCATTTTCCTCAGCTTCTATACCCACTATCTCAATTGGAGGGCGAAGTACAGAAAAACGAGGACTTGGTACTGCACAATGACATTAGCTATACTACATTTGACAATGCAGAAAGGGATTCACTGACATGGGTCTTTTTTTTCCTTCAGGTATTGGACTCAGAAGTCAAGATGTGAGGAGCAGAGACACACCTCGAGTTGAGAGTTTGTATAGTATTTGTGCTGCTATTTAAGCATTGATTTAAACTTCACTCATAGCATAGATGAAGTAGAGAAAAGTGTGCATACATGCCGTTTAAAAAACCTGTCTTCCTTGTTGTAGACAGAGCTAACACAAGCTCACCCAGACTGAGGGACAGACAGCAGAGAGAGGACAGAGAAACAGGTGAGTTAGCGCTGGCAGTAATCTCACCACACTTCCCGATAATAATCTGGTTGTTATTTCCTACTGCAAGTTTTTTTTTTTTCTGCTTAAATGATGGTTACTCCTTATTTTCAGTCAAGGCACATTGTCTATTAGAGTTACTCTGTATTTGAACTTTCTGTTGCTCAGTTTGCCTTTATTAGTATTATTAGACCAGCAGTGTGAGTCAGTCCTGGGGTGGTTCTTCTGCTTACTTTTGTTAGCAGTGCATCACCAACTACATGTGTGCATTGTCACTGTCACATACATAGCTCTGTTTTATGGTGTACCCCAGGGTTCTGTTCTTGGTCCTTTTTATGCTAGCTTCATTTACTTCCTGATGGGCAGGAATTTGTAAGGCATTGGTTACCACTGCTGTTCACATTGATTGCAATGTGTAATATGACCATACTCCATCAAAACATGCAGAAAATTGGGAAAGGCATAATAGGTCACATTTCAATTACATTTTAAGCGAAGTGCTTTGCTATAGGGTTTTTACAATGAAGAAGCACTAATGGCTGAAAAAGAATCTCAGTGTAAACTTTGGACTCATCCATCCAAATCATTAAATTCAGGTGTTCCAGTCACTTCCATGGCCACAGGTGTATAAACCAAGCAGCTAGGCATGCAGACTGCTTCTACAAACAACTGTGAAAGGATGGGTCGCTCTCAGGAGCTCACTGAATTCCAGCATGGTACTGTAATAAGATGCCACCTGTGCAACAAGTCCAGTTGTGAATTTCCTCACTACTAAACTGTTAGTGGGATTATAACAAAGTAGAAGTGATTGGGAATGACAGTAGCTCAGCCACAAAGTGGTAGGCCACGTAAAATGAAGGAGTAGTCAGTGGATGCTGAGGTGCATAGTGCACAGAGATCTCCAACTTTCTGCAGTCAGTCACTACAGGCCTCCAAGCTTCATATGACCTTCAGATTAGTTTAAGAACAGTGCAGAAAGAGCTTCATGGAATGGGTTTCCATGGCTGAGCAGTCGCATTATACAAGCCTTACATCACCAAACAGTGTGAGCTGAACTCGAGCAGTGGAGATGTGTTCTCTGGAGTGATGAATCACGCGTCTCCATCTGGTAATCTGATGGATGAGTCTGGGTTTGGTGGTTCCCAGGAGTACAGTACCTGTCTGACTGCATTGTACCAAGAGTAAAGTTTGGTGGAGGGGGATTATGGTGTGGGATTGTTTTGGGCTCGGCCCCTTAGTTCTCTTAATGCTTTCGGCATACCGAGACATTTTGGACAATTTGATGCTCCCAACTTTGTGGAAACAGTTTGGGGATGGCCACTTCCGGTTCCAACATGACTGCACACCAGTGCACAAAGCAGTTTGATAAAGACATGAGAGATGAGAGAGTTTGGATACCTTTGGGATGAATTAGAGTGAAGACTGTGAGCCAGAATGATCATAAATTCCCATAAACACACTAAAACACACCCAACCCTTGTGGAAAGCCTGCCCAGAAGAGTTGATGCTGTTATAGTTGCAAGGGGTAGGGTGACATCATATTAAACCTTATGGATTAAAAATGGGATGTCACTCAAGTTCATGTGTGTAAAGCCAGACCATGCTGAGTCTATAAAAACTGATACCATACTGATGTGGTCACCATTCAATTACCTTTGCCATAGACATCATAAGTTTTTAACAGCTTTCTGTATTTTCTGTCTGAGTTTATGTAAACAGTTTATTTTCATACATCTTATTGTAGATAAAACTAAATACTTTGTGCTTGTTTAGTTTCTAAAATGTTAACTTAATAAAATCAATATAATGAAGTTAAATACAATACAAACAACCCTTAATTTTATAAGCAGTTCCAGGGTTGTTATAACCTGTCGCTGACTTTATCCCCAACCTCATTCCATGTCTTCCAAAAAGTGAGTGAGCCTAACCCCAGAGCCAGCACCAGGTCCATCATCAACCCCAGTCCAAGCCCCACTCCCAGCCGTAGAGAATCTCAGTCACTCTGGAGCAGGTCTAGCCAGAGCCAGGCTGCCCTTGCTGTAGCCACAACTCCGACTCCTGTCCCAGCCACCCTGACTCCAGCTCCTGCTCCTGCACCTGCACCAGCATCTACTGGACGTGAGTTTACATTGTTGTCATTATAGCCCAGCACTGACAGACAATAAGGGCTCATGTTAGAGAGTAAATCTTTGACATCTCGTTCCTGGTATTCTCAGCTTTTAGTCGGATGGCGTCGATCAACAGCCTCTTTCGCTCCCGTCGCCGTGGCACCAACCAGGCTACTCCAGCTGCACAAGCCAGTAATGCACTGCCTGCAGGAGGAAATCCATGTAAGACCTGACTCCAACTCTCATTCTCCCTCTTTCTGAGCTTAGTAACCAATCCATTAGTGTCTCGTTAACTGGGAGCTTTTGACAGAAAGGATCAAATGTTACATTTTCATGGGGAGACATGTGGCTACAATTCAGTATTAAAAACGTTTAAAATGCAACATTTTATGTAATATGATCAAAGTGTCTGTATTGAATAAAATTTGAGTGAAAGCAGTGAATGAAGTTAAGAATCGGCTGAAGTAAAAGTGCTGAATAGGTTTTCCATTTAAGTGGATTTCAAAGGCGCTGCAACTACAGCTGAATTGTAGATAATAAAGCTTGGATGAGTCAGAAGAATGAGGACGAAGAGGAGTCGCAATCAGAAGTGTCAGCTGATGTGTGAGCGCTGAAAGTTGGAGCATGTGCGGCTGTTGTTCAAAGGAGGGAGCCTGAAATGTTTTGAAGGTGTGAGGAGTTGGAATGAAGGCAGGAGCGAATCCATGAATATCATTTTGAATATAAGGGGTGAAAGCATTTTTAATGTTACTGAGAGATGAAAGTGGCTGAAATGTCAGTTCATGTGTTGGAAGATCATAAAATAAGTACTAATAATAAGGAAAAAGTTTTTTGTTACCCCGCTCTACGACAGTTAAGTTCTGTCTTTGTTTTTGTGTTACTGTTTTCCTTCAAGTCTGTCAGAAGTGGACTCATTCATAAAATCTCTACTTTGAAATGCGTATATTGAATCTTTTTTGGATTTTTATTTATTTTTTTGGTCTTTTGAAGCGCCACGGTTGGGGAACTTGTAGGATCATAAAAAAAGTTGGCTGAATGTTAACTAACTAATGTTAACTAAGCCTATGAGCAGTGAACATGAGCATCAGTAACAAAATTTATCTCTCTGCACATTCGACAGGGGGGATGGCTGCTGTGTCTGAAAGTCCCACTGAGAGTAAGACAGCTGTCTTTGTATATGTAAAATGAATGTGTTCTGGCACCATCAGTTCACCCAGGTGAATAAGCTGATTAACGTGTTTCAGTGATATCCCTAATGCTGTTTTCTCATTGGTCAGTTAACCCCGGCCTCTTTTTGGACTCACCCGCTCCGGACTCCATGACTCACGCTCCAGCTTTCCCCGCACGTGAGTCACTGAAGCTTTATGTTCATCTCCATATTGAGAGAAGAAGCATAAATGACACTCAAAATATTATGGATTGTGAACCATAAATCAAATCGTTTTGTTTTTTTCACCAGTGAGGGAAATCAGCCTCGACAGTATCCAGGCCCCAGAGCCGAGGGCTAGAGAGGAGTTTCTGCAATGTAAGTCTCTACAAAATGTCAGATCTGAGCACAGCCTAATGACACTTTCACAGATTGAATTGAATCCTTGAAGGCTACAGGGATCAGCTCACATTTTAACCTGAGAGATGTTTTGCTTTATTTATTTATTTTTTACAGCTAAAACTAAAAGTATTGGATACTTTAGGTTGTGTTGGCCTGATCAGGTTTAGACAGATTTACCAGATTTGGATAGACTGAATAACTTTTCTCCCATGTAAATCTAATGGCCTAACTAGTGTGGTATAGAATAGAATGCCTTTATTGTCATTATACAGGATGTACAATGAGGTATGTTGGAGTTTTTGACTGCATCCATAAATGGTATAAAAGATGGACTTAGCCACTGTGATGTCATCCACCTCCACCTGTTGCTGTGATGTGATGTGATTGGGCCTTTTTAAAATGTCTTTCCTAGACTCGGTGAGCTTGACCCTAGACTCCAACACAGCCCACAGACGGCTGACTCTCTCTGACAGCAACACTAAAGCCACCCTGCATGGGGCGGCGCAGCTTTACCCCGACAGCCCCCAGCGTTTTGACGGCTGGACCCAGGTGATGTGTGACAGCCCACTGTATGCGCAACGCTGCTACTGGGAGGTGGAGTGGAGAGGCCAGGGCTCCTCCATGGGCGTAGCTTATGGGGCAATGGCCAGGAAGGGCTCGGATGCCAGGTCAGGACTCGGTTACAATGCCCAATCCTGGACCCTGGAGCTTTCGGACACCTGCTGCTCAGCCATGCATGACAACCAGAAGAGGGACATTCCGGTCGTGTACTCCCCTCGCGTGGGCATTTACCTGGACCTGTCCGCGGGAACGCTGTCGTTCTACAGCGTTGCAGAGAGCATGACCCATCTCCACATGTTTCGAGCTAACTTCACCCAGCCGCTTTATGCTGCCTTCTGGGTGGGGAGCAGAATCGGGGTGGGGCTAGACTTCAGCTCGGGTTCTGATAGCATCAAGATCTGCCCCCTGTGAAGACCTCAGAGCTGATAATTGACTGAATTCAGAGCTGAACAGAGAAATGGACGTATTCATACTGAATGACAAATGACTGAAAGTATTTGCAGTCATACCTTAAATGCACTTAGTGTTCTGTTAAGCACAAAAAGCAAAGATTGCACTTTTTTTCTTTTTAATCAAACAAAATTTTAATGTCACAGATTTTGGGTTAAGGTTGCCACAATATCAGACTTGCACTACAGTTACCGTGATAGAAATCACCCTTAACTTTATTTATTGCACTACCTTTCTTTTTTGGGGTGTGTGGTTAAGATGTTTGGGGTAACCGGGTAGGCACGGTTGGTGATGGTAACAACAATCAAATGAGTAAATCGGAATGTAAACGCACCAGCAAAGTGTAAAAGGGCTGAAGTATAAGACTGTATTTCACTGTTGTCTAATAAATAAAATAATACTTGGCTAAACTGTTGTGAAGAAATGCAATTGATATGTGCAGTAAAAACAGAGTTACAGACTGGCTCTGTCAAACTAACCACACCTGTGGATCAAGGCAGAGGGCCATTTAGCCAAGTAGCCGCAAAAATGAAGCCAACTCACCTCAACATGCAAAAACTGCAGTTTGTCTAATGGTGGAAACTGAATCACCAACCTTGAGTCCAGGCGGCAGCCTGCAAGGCTAAATAATGAAGTCAGTGGAAAAGTGCCAAATGCTGCAGTTCCTCTAATGGCCACTTGAGGCTGGTTCCAAAACACGTCACTCCCCATAGACTCGCATATTAAAATGCGCAAGTTTGCGGTAATAAAAAGCATGTGTCCAACCTGGAATGATTAGCTTTCTCTGGAATTCTCTTCCATCAACTCTTTAAAAAAAAATAAAAAAAAACCCCAAAAAACCATAGTGAGACATTTTGTTTTTAATCATTTATTTATTAAGAAAAAGACAGTTAAATAATAGCCGTGATCTCAGAGGGGAAGCATGAAGGAATCGCAGGACGTTTTCTATTTTAGCCAGAGAATCTCCTGCTTCACGGGGATGTAAGTAATCTAAATTCCTGAACAGTCTGAATGTGCCTTCCTTCCTCTGAAGTCCTACACTCACACTAAACATTCAGCTGAAGCATTTCTGTTAATTAGCTGCATCACATAAACACACGTATAAGTTAGAATATGCAAAGTAAAAATAACTCGAAGCTCGGATTCCCTTCATGTCAAAAGAACAAAACGCTAATTGCGTGACAATCTTTGACAAAATGTTAGCTGACATTGTTACAATATTCACAATTTTGCTAAATGTTTCAGTCTTTATCTATATACTTCAGACTGATGTGTCAATAGATTAAAGGTTAAATACAAAAAGTAAAAGTGCAGTTAATGGGGGGGGGCTGACTGGGAACAGCAGTACTGAAGGGTCACAGGGATAAAGCGCAAAGCTCTATGTATCCTTATTTTTAATGCTTTAATGTGCCACGTGTAGAAAATGATGTCTGATGTTTTCCTACAAGAACACCCCCACCTGCTGGCCAATATGCAAACTGCATGCATTCATGAGCTAAAGGGGACCTTTTTTTTAAAGCAAACAACCACTCATAAGAACCTGGATTTGATTAAGAGCTAAAATAATGAGTCAGTGTTTTTTCTCCTCTCTTTACAGGCCAAACCTGAACATCTCTGAGCAAACCAAGCAGTGACCCTCAAACCTCTGCATCCCCACTAAGTGCAATTCATATCCAAACAACAAAAAAAGAACTCAAAACAGAGCAGTGCTGGCTTCCACATAAGGCGTCATACCATTAAAAAACAAAAACAAAAAGACCTGAAGGAAAAGATTCCTTTTTTTATTTTTTTTGGCTTGGCGTCCCGTTTAGTTATGACCTCGCCTCCATCCCACCTGTCTGCAAAAAAGTGCATGCTGGGACCAGTAGGCAAGGTGGTGTTCATGCAGGCGCTTGAGCACAGCACATGGACGCTCACCATCCATGCAACACTGTAAAACTGTTACAATATTCATAATACTGGCATGTTTAGAGGCATGGTCTGACTGCAAGATTAGCCTGGCAGCGCGCTGCTAACGCTTCAAGTCTCCCAGCTTGTCCTCAAGTATTGAGTTAAGTCACCTGTACTCTTCTCTGAAGGCCAAAAAGCTTTCGCTGTGTTATGAGCTAGCAGGATGCTGTCCTGTAACCGACAAGCCCTTGAAATAGCAAGACCCCAGACGCTCAGACCCCCCCCCCCCCCCCCCCCCTTCCCCCCTCCTCCCCTTTTTGTTTGTCTCCCCCTTCGTTTCACACCCCCCCCCCCCCCCACTC
>VUQK01032080.1:19161-30307 GCA_015106715.1 Bujurquina vittata
CCCCAAAACAAACCCCCCCCCCCCCCCCCCCCCCCCCCCCCCCCCCCCAGTCCCTTTCTCATCCCCTTCTTTCTTTCAGGGTTTCCACCAGTTCATTACAGCCCCCCCAAGCACCAGATACTTTGGTGCAGTACACAATGGCACTAAATGGCTAAAATAATTTGGACCTGCTCACAGACAAAAATATGTGCATATATTTATTTCACTTTTTGCACACAGTATGGTTAATATGTCCAAACTGAAAAACTTACAGTGAAGCCAATTTGCCATTCTGCTAATGTGTGCTGATTGGTCTGTTAAGGATTTTCATGAGAAGTTAAAGCACAACAGAAACTTCTAACACCACCCATTTTCTGAACCCCTTCTATAAAAATTATGAAAATGATTACAGTAGCCAAGGGCAATATTAAATTGCCTCCTTCATGCTCTCGGCTGCTTGAAACCCACATTTAAACTTCTCTGGTGGAAACCCCGTCTTCTGACACCACTTTCTCCCTGCTTTCACACACCTCTCTAATCGACTTCCACAAATCCTCCTACACTTACATTTTCCTTTCTTGCCCCCCTCTCACTGTACCTAAACATCTAGAGCCTTACAGGAGCACTACTGAATCTAATAAAAGACTGAGAAGAGGATGACCCATCAGAGGCAAGCTAAGACCTTATTAACTATCAGCATGGCATCCACGTACACAGACAATGCAGGGTGGCTAAAAACAGTCTGTTTCATTAAATTGTGCTTTAAAATAAAGTCCCAAAAAGGACGGATTGTTCTGCCCACCAAGGCCCCGACTTCTCTCTCCAAAGGCCGAAAGGAAGAGAGACACGGTGGTGGTACAAAGGAGGGGATTCGTGTTCTGCAGAGTTCAGCGTTTGGCCGATCTCGACACGGGGTGGGAGATAGAGGCAAGATGCCGCCGTCGTTCTTTAGGGTTTCCCCATGGAGGCGGGGGAAGAGCCAGGGTTGTGGGGTGAGGAGGAGGTGCTGGGTGACCGGCTGACTTGCCAGCCCGGGCGCCAATCATAGCCGGGAGGCTCTGGTTGCGCCTCAGGCCATCTAACAGGCTCCCTCCACCTGCTGACACGAACGTGGCCGAATCCTGGCGTGGCACTGAAGCATCAGACTCAGAACTGTGCAGAACCTTGGTAAATCCCAGCTGCCGCAGCCTCTCCACCAGGCTGACGCTGGCTGGGTCAGGCCTGGCTCTGCTTGATTTGGCGGATGAGATGAGGGCTGGAGTTTCTTGGGAGGGGCTTGGTAGGTCGGGATGTGGAGCACGACCAAGGTTCAACCCGTAAACGTCTTGGAGAAAAAGCTCTGCAGGCCGCGAGGCCAGGAAATTGTCAGCTGGTTGCAGGCGGGGCTCTGTAGGCACTGGGAAGGGGGCAGGAGAATGGGTGGGGGAGTTAGGAGGTGTGCTTGGCATGAGATGAAGGAGGGGCTTCCGGGGTGCAGGTCTCAGGGATGTAGGAGGGTTGTTGGTGGAGACTTGTGCAGAAATACCCTTCTCTAGGACCAGCTTGGCCAGGCCACTGGGGGGTGCAATCAGCCGTCGAGGGGGGAAGGAGTCACCCAGACTGAGTCTGCAGGGCGTCACAGGGGTGCTGGGACCCGTCCTCAGGGAGCTAGGCGTGTTTGCCAAGTGGGATGAATGAGAACTGAAAACAAGAAGACAGAAACACAGATAAACACAAGGAGAGATGTGTCTTAGAGCAATGAGAGTGTTTGTGGGGGGATTATTTTCCTTTTCATCAACTGAAGATGACTCACCTTGCGGTGACCTGCGTGGTGTCACAGGGGTGCAGAATGCGGCAGGTAGTGAAGGTGTAGGTGGAAAAGGTTGAGCTCTGACACTTCCCTGGGTTTTGGACTGAACAAAGAAGAAATCTTAAGAAAATCAAAAGGCATGCACAGTGGAGACAATGAGCAACAACAGGTAACAAAAAGTCATTTTTACCAGAGCAAGATACTGCTGCTGTTGTCAAGGTTTGACTTTGTGATTGGACAGCTGCTTCAGAGGCTCCTGGAATGGGCTGAGGTGTCTGGCCGGGTTTCTCTGTGGCATGAAGGGGTGTAGGACAGAAGTGTGAACTGATGGAGGAGGAAGCAGCGCGAGCCCCAGGGGAGCAAGGCGGGACAGGGAGAGGTGACACTGCATGCTTTCTGTCCTTTCTCTCCTCTGGTGTAGAAGAGCAGCGCACATTAAAGGTGATCCCGCCCTCTCCCTCCTCCTCCTCCTCCTCCTCCTCCTTGCTCTGCTCTACTGCTCCTTTCTCCTGGACCACATTCCCTCTGGGCTCTTCATTCTCTTCATCCTCCTCCATGTCAGACAGGTGGTACACAGCGTCCTGAGCCAGTGGGCGAAAACCTTTAGTCACTACACCAGGGTGTGGGTCCAGGATGGTGCCCAGATGGGGTTTGGCCAGCTGCTGCCAGTGGTGGAGTGTCAGTGAGCCTGAGAAAGAAATGTCAGAATATATTAGTGCAGTAGACAAGAACCCGGGAGGCTTCTTGGTCGGAATGGAGCACAAACGTTACCTTCCATGGGCTTGACGATCTGAAGCTTCTCAGGCAGGAAGGTCTTAAAAACAGTGGATGTGATGGAGATATCTGACAGGTTGGAGAAAGAGGAGAGCACGCTGCCCATTGGCGAGCTGCACCCGCTGCCCTCTCCGTCTACTTCTGCCAAGGCCTGCACCTTCTTCTCCCGCTCCGCCTGGAAGAACTGTCGCTCGGACAGGAAGTTCTGACGCCGCAACGACAGGCGGTGGAGCGCTCTGGTGAGGTCATTTCCTCCTGGACACCCAGGCAGGCCCATTTGCTCCTCCTCACTGCAAATATGGAAGCATGTTATGGCCTAAACTAAATCTTCCATAACATAAAATGTCCTTTCTAACTTACCTCTGAGTGGACTGAAATGGCTGCGCTGTCATCACTAGAGAGCTCTGTCCGGAGCCAGGGATGTGAGCGTTTGCTGAAGCTGACCGTGATGCCGAGGCGTTAACAGAGCGGACTGTTTGGAAGACTCGCTTCTGGGAAATTCTACAGGAAGCAGGTCAAAGGTTAGAGATGAGACCTAAAATATAGAGTAGAGTACTGAACTAGAACCTTTGTAAAAGTCTGGAAAAAGTAAGAGTTCTCCAACACCAACTATCAACTTGAGTAGCAAGCACGTTCTGCACCTTTGGTCCTGAAAGGCGGTCTCTTCCTCTATACTCAGCTCTTTCCTCATAGTTCCCTCAATCTCTGCTGCCAAGGACTCCTGTACAAACAGGACATATACAGAGGATTAAGGTGCACTTTGGATTAAACTAAAGTTATGTGTACAGTCACTGATAAGCTGTATTTACATCACTGCCATCACCATTCACATCATGCTTGCACTGTATTTGCCATGTTGCTCTCAATCTGTAACATCCACAGCGGAAAAATGAAAGCACAAGGGCCAAAAACTGCAGTTCCCCAGGTGGCCATTTGAGGCAGGCTCCCAAAGGTACATAAATTCCTGTAGATTCCCACGTTATACCCAACAAAACAGCATTAAAAGCATGTCTACATTAGGGTACAAAGACGGTTTTGGCCCCTACAGTTTCCTCCTTAATAACAACTGTATTGAATATGTATAATATATATGTTGAATATATGTGCCAGGACCCTGTGCCTTCCTCTATATGCTCATGCATGAAATTTCAGGGTGTTTCTCTCACCATGGGATAGAGGCCGTAGGGAAGGTGCCGGCGCATCCCAGTCGAAGGGCTGTTTTTACTGCGCAGCTCTTTAATCTCCTCCTGTGACTCATGGAGCATCTCCACACACTCGACATTCCTCTCCGCCAGCTCGTTCAGCTGCAGCAAACACGTGCAAATAGAAGCAAAGCTTTCATTTAATGGATTTTTGTAAGGAGTGATTAATTAAGCAAAGAAATTATTTCAATAGTAATTACAGTTAATCATGTATTCAGACCGTATTCAAATAAATTACTAAATATATTACTGGATTTAAAGAATTAATATAATTACTGATAAAATGCTTATTTCTCTCAAAAGGTGGAGTATAAAATTATGTAGGATGAAATTCGTAATATATGGAATTGAATATATTGATTTTTGGGAATATTAAAGCTGTAAGTTGCTGTAAAAAGCTTCAGTAAACTGGCTAAAACATAAAACACTGGCGTGCTTTCTGACAAAGGCTTCACATAAAAACTACAAACCTGGAACACCCGTCCCATTTATATCTTTGTAGAATAATTAAACTGGTTACTTTGCACGCTCATGTGAGACTCTACCTCTGCTGTGAGCTGTCTTTGAGCATCTTTGGAGGCCTGCAGGTGGATCCTCAGCTCCTCTTTCTCCAGAGCCAACTAGAAACAACACCACAACATGAGCTTACACACACTGTGCAGGCACATACACAGGTAATCAGTAGAGGCAGTTAAGTTTGCTCACCTCCTTCACTCTGTGTTGCAGCTCGACTATTTGGGAGAGGAGCTGAGCGATTTCCTCCTGATGTCTGATCAGCTCCTCATTCTTCTGAGACAGCTCTTCGGTCAGAGACACCATCTGGCTGTTGGACTCACCTGGAGCCAAGCGTGATACACAAACACACCGACGTTAAAACTAGATGTCTGTTCTGTAAAAACTCCTTTTGAGCATAAATGTGCAAAAATAAAAAATAAAAATTAAAAAAAACTCACGGAGCTCTTTGACGCAGTCGCTCACTAGCTGCTGCTCCTTCTCCTCATAAGAGATTGTGTCTCTTTTGAGTTGACAAGCCTGGATAAGTTGGAAAAGATCAATGTGTGGAAGTAATTATACACCTCAACATGTTGTTATGGCTGAATGCTTCAAATTTCACTTCCTAACATCCCTCAGAATCACCTACCTCAGACCTCAATGCCACGTTTTCTTCCTCCAGCTCCTGCAGCTTGCTCTGCAGGGACTCCAGCTTGCTGAGTGCAGCGGCAGTGGTTCCCCCCGGCAGCTGGGGCTGCCGCATGGGGGTGGACACGCTGGAATCGGTCTCACTCTCCTCCGAGGCACTGGCAACCATCCGCAGCAAGTCATCCTTCTTACTAAGCTCATGTTGCAGCTGATGAACCTGAGCAGTGAGGAAGGTTTCAGAAAAGTGATTAGTGGCTACAGTATGTGAAAGAGGGAATCTTAATATTTTAAGACTGTGTAAATAAATAAAGTTAAAAAAAAAACAAAGTTAAATTTCAATTTTGTTTGAAGCAAAAACTGACTGGAGCATTTTATGCACACAGAAAAAAGTATGAATTGTGTTAATGTAGTTAATGTGTGTTTTTGTTCAATCTATGGACACAAGTTGAGTTTGAAATTTCATGTTTTTATTGATATAATATAGTTTCCTAACTTGGCTGATAATCCACTTTTTGAAAAACGTCTACATTATTAATGTATAGCAAGCATTATTTTGTCTGCATTATTCAACTATTAGGAAAGGTGTACCACAAGGCTCTATTTTAGAGCCCCCTTTTTCATTTTATTCCAGTCTTAGATGTTGTATACATTTTATTATGAAAATCCAAAACTTCCTGCATTTCTCCTTTAAAAACACAAAATTTGCAATAATATCAATAGATCATCCACATCTTATGTCCGGGGCACATCTTTACAGAAATTAAAGGTCCATTTAAATTATCAATGCATTATTTAAACATGAATTAAACCAGCTACCTGGTCCAGAGCCTGTGCTATCTGCTCCTCTAAGGCCTCATTTCGTTCCTGCAGCAGGTTGTTCCTCTGTAGAAGTGACTGACCGATCCGAGCTGCCAACTCTAAATCTCTGTCCCGCTGTTCAAAGAAAACACAAGGAACCCGGGTTAACAAGCCAGCTGGCTGCTATTTCCGAGTAGAAAACAAATGAGATTGAAACCTACCTCGGCCAAAAGGTGTGTGACCACTTCAATGTCATTGTAGGTCTTGGTCATCTGCTCCACTCGATCAGAGCTGAGGACTGACCAAAGAGAAAATGTTAATCTTAAGGCAGCAAGCGGGCAAACATACACACATGCAATCTAGTATTCACACTGTGGCATGCAAAATGTATGCATCCAAGCAACTTCACACAAAAATTAATATAAAACCACCAAAGCACTCAATTATTGGACGGGCATCTTTAATCATGCTAGGTTTACTACATAATAAAGAATTCTGACCACAAGCAACATTTGGAGCTACTTGGTTAGTGTAGTCACATAACACACAACCCCACCATTCTTTAAACTGTTTCCATGCTCAAGCTGAAGTCTAGCAGCCAATCGTGGAGTTATGTGGTCCAACTCTATGTTGGATAAATCGCTAAATTATTACAGCTGGAACAATTTGTGAGTTATGAAACATGTGCTAGTGGTCTGAATGTAAGAGCAACACTAGCTTTATAGAGCAATGACTATCTCACACACACACACAATCAAACAGTGCGACTGTACTACAAGCTGTCTACAGTGATAGGCAGAAGACCTTTACTATGTAAATCCCTTGTCTTACTGTAATCTATATACAAAAAGTGGAGAGGGGCTCCTAGTCTGTGGCCATAGAAAGGGTCCTAAATCAACTTTAAGTGCAGCTATTGGCGGCCACACTTCTGACCAAAGCCCCTCTCTCACATTTGTGCTAAATGAAGCAGTTGCAGAGAAGAACAGGCAGGTAGGAAGAGAAGAATACCTTTGGAGAGGCTCTGAGAGCCTGGATGGGAATAAGAAGGGGGTTCCAAAGCAAGATATGCTAATGAGAGATACAGAGAGAGAAAAAGAGGGGAAGTTCAGAAGGTGTGGAAGCAAACCAGCCTGTTTTAAGATGGCTCGACAAAGAAAAGGAAGGAAAAGGATAGAGGGAAAGAACATCAGACAAATGCCAGCAGAAAATGAAAGCTTCAGTGGATCAGCTTCAAGTAGAGACATTAGTTTGTGGAGAGTCAGAGAATCTACGCATTAATTAGTCTGGTCCGCTTTTAGCACCTGAGTGGGTGTCACCAGCGCTGCACAGCTCAGCCTTCCACCTGTTTAAAGAAAAGTGGCAACCCCAATCATTGAACAATCTGTTTTTGATTACAAGTCCTTTAACAGAGTGACGCCAGACGTCCAATAGTGTCCCAACACTCATTTAGAACAGTTTTGTTGAGTCCTGCGATTTTGTTTGAGCAAAAAGCCTGACCTTATATCACAATTTTCTGATCAAAAACGTACTGCTCATCTGAACTGAAATATTTATGGCTACAATAAAATGTACAGTAAAAGTACTGTGGTTAACCATAATCTAACCACAGTAAAGGCTAAAGATTTCTGTGACACAATCTTGCAAAATTTCACATGTGACTCTTTCTCTCCTCTTTTTTCTGTGTAAATGCAGTGTAATAAAACAGTTTCAGCGGGGATTAAAAGTAACAAGCTGAGCTCAGCAGCTGCTTACATGGATGAGGACATTCATCCAGTAATCTGAAGCCCACAGTGACCTCTGAATCTGGACACCACACTCAAACAACCAGCGGGTAAAAATAACCTCTGCCCAGCGCAGCTATCTTTGTTACACACAGAAAGACACTTACAGTGCAGACACAATGCATATAATGTGCCCAGTTTCTGTTCCACACACACACACACACACACAAATATCCTGTTACCTGCTGCTGAAAGCATGGTGTCATTGTATGGGTTATGCATGTCCATAGTCTGGATTGATCATGATCTCCCAAATGCTACATATAAATGAAACTGTTTACACTGCATGTGACCACATGCTGATCACACAGTGGTAAAGTGGTGGTGGCTGTATTTACTTATACAAGTCTGCAACTGAACTCTGGCCACCATAAATTTCATAACAACACAGTCCAAGCTCTGTATCATTTTGACATGAATTCATGAACTGCAGACGTACCATATGCCAAAGGGTGGTCAATGAGCGACTAGTTAAGTAACATCATGCACCTTCTGAGTCATGGTTGCTTGAACCTTTGGCATCAGTGAACTCTTGGTGAACCAGCTGCAGACACAGCACGTGATTGTACATCAAACTCAATTTTAAAATGCAGTGTCAGGAGGGATGCAGCAATATGATATCTGGATCAGATGTCCACACTCAAAAGCTTGAGAAAAGAGATGAAACATCTCACTGAGTCAAACAACAAGATGCTAAACAGCCATTAAATTACAGTATAATTTAACTGCAGCTGCAAGAAGCGAACCGTTCTGTCTGCTAACGCTTCAAATTTCACAGCACGGCACAAAAACCAGGTTACGTGATCCTTGAGATGCTTGTATAATTACACTGGAGTATTGAAATATTGAGGATACTAAAGCATCAGCTGCAAGGCCTAAATATGCAAGTCAAAATCAGGCTTCTCCAAGTGTTTTCACACATCTAAACATGCCACGCCTCTGCACGTGTTATTAATAGGCCATGTTTAACCTTGCACTGCAGAAGTGGAGCAAACAGCAACATGAAACCCTCAATATACCCCTTTCCCCACACGTGCAAAACTTACTACTTCAGTTGTTTTAGAAACTGCTATTTATTTGACAAATCTTCTATTTGTTGGCTTGCTATTACTTTTTTTTTACTAAACATTTTTGTGCATGATTTTCAAACTGCTGTATTCTGAAACAGTTCCATGTTAACAAAAAGGACATGTCAGAAAAAAATTATAAACCTGGTCAGATTCAAACTATTTCTTTCAGCTAAACTGCAAAGAAAGCAAAGTGCTGGCAAACTGAGAAAAACAGGAAGTTGATTCAGTCTCGCTGCAGCATACTGTGACCTCTTTGAATGTAAACATGGCACGAGATTTGCCCGCTTCCTTTCTAGAAACACACACAAAGACGCTTTGCCCTCTACACCGTCACATTTTGCTCGACCTTGCTCAACACGCTTCCTGAAGCTGCGCACCTCTCTCTCAGTCTTTTGTGCACGTATCGAGGACTGAGCCCGTGCTCACCTTCCATGGTGAAGTTATCATACTCCTCCTCATTGTGGATGTTTAAAACTGGCATGTTGTGTCTCCTCTCTGTGCTGTCTTGTCTTCATCCTCTATCTATCCACACCACCTCTCCTGCTACTGTCCCATGACTCACTGGCCCTGGTTTTGAACTCAGCAGCACTTAACTGTGCCAGATCTTTCTCTCTGTCCTTCACACGTGCGCGCACACACACACACCAAAGGCACACAAGCAAAGGCAAACAGACTCAATGACGAACGCTACAAAAAAATAATATCCACAGTAAATCCCCACGACTTTATTTGAACAGGATGTGTGCAGCATAAAAAGAATCCCTCACGTGCCTAACCCGCATGTACACACTCACACGCACACCATCTGCTGGCTCATGTCACTGCGGGCTTAACCAATCAAAAGGAAGTCTACAGAGAGACTGAAAACAAAGTTAGATATTGTTCCATCTGTGCACCTGATTAAAGAAAAGTGCAGCTTTGCAAAAATATATCAAACCGTGCAGACGTACTCATGTAGCGGAAAGTCTCCTCGGCCAGCATGGGGGAGATGGCGCTGTGGCCGGGACCTTCGTCTGGAGAGCAGCTCGGGGAGACCACCCAGTCTTGACTGTCCGAGAGGTAAACGGAGCCGGAGCCAGCTGAACCGGAGCCCAGCGATCCGGAGCCATAATTCCTCCCGGTGCTGCCCAGCCCCTCATCTGGAGGATAAACAGGCAGAAAACTCGTCACCGAGAGTTGGCGGTCTAATCATTACTGTCATTAGTGATAAAAATCTCATTTGTCTTCAGATTAATTAATCTTCTAGCCTCAAAGCCACCAATCGTGACAGACCTGATGAATTCCTTACTTTTCAACAATAAGAAGAGTGTGCTCTATCACAGATACATGACAACAGAACATAAGGCAAAACAACAGGCTTAGGCTGATTTAGAAATACTGTCATTACATAGACGGTGCTGCAGAAGTCTGCAAAACTCTCAGCAGTGCCTGCAGCATCACAGATGGTGGTGTGGAGACAAGCGGCCCTTTCCATCTTGTGTTTTCCCCGACGACTGGCTCGCTGGCCAGCCGCGAATTGATATCAATTAGCCGCTTCTTCAGTAAATTTCCCTGCAGTTGGACATAATCCACCAACCGGGGCTGCAGCTCGTCTTTTGCTCTGAATACCCGCTTTGAACTAGAGAGTCGCTCTAAGATGGTGGAGATTTACTCCATCCACAGGATCAGAGAGTAACTGGAAAAGCAGGTGATCATATTGATTAATTATTTATTTCCCACAATGCACTTGACAAATAAAATATATGCACAGACTTATAAAAAGGATTATTTATTAACTCATTTACAAAAGCCTGTGTGTGCCAAAAAAAGGGATAAACATACACGAGTGTGCACACACACGTGCGCACACCTTAGTGTGTGACCACAACCCACAAGTAGAATCTTCTCTCACTCTTGGCAGGAATAAATTTAACGTATTCTCTCACAACATCTAACTTTATGCTAATTGTGTGTACACTGTTGCTTTCATCACTTGATGGGGACCATAATCCACTGCAATCCACACAGGGGGAAAAAAAGAGTGTGAGGTATTATGCCACAATGGCATTCCAATGACAGTACATTAAGTTGATGAATAATGAGGGATGGTTTTATTTTGGCAAAGCTGTGGAATGCCACTGAGATTTATGGGTGGGCTGATAAAGTAAGTGCAAGTGTGAGTGTATGTATTCTCTTGGCTCGGTCACTGTACAAGCCAATGTCCTTCCACTTGAGCAAATATGTGGTTTACTGGGACAAACTGAGCTAACTATAGCATCAGGCCTAAAGGCACTGCATATTGTACCTCAGGGAGAGCTGGAACTGGCAGAGCAGTGCACAAAGCAAAACATTGGCCATACTGCTCTCTCGCTCGCTCTCTCATACATATACATATATACATATATATATACATATACATATATACATATATATATATATACATATACATATATACACATATACACATATATATATATATATATATATATATATAATGTGTGTGTATATTTATATATATATATATACACACACACAGACGGGGCCTACATACTGTGGTGTATGTGTGTGTGTGTGCATATCCCATACTGAAGAGCTCTTTCTATATTGTGGCATTTTCGCACAATTTTGTCTAGA
>VUQK01032083.1:0-10230 GCA_015106715.1 Bujurquina vittata
GTTATTGTATGAACTTTCATTGTGTGTTATCATATCTTCTATTTGTATGAGTTGTTTCGTGTGTAATCCTGTTGGTTTGGTTTCACTTGGATGGGGACAAGCTTGTGATAATATTAAAGGAGCTTTCGAAGGAATACTGATTATTATCACAGGCTGTCCCAGCCACACAGGCACACAGAGAAACTCCTCATTGTTAAAATGGAGGACACCCCCAACCTCATATGCATACAAAGAGCTATCACATAAGTGCGAACACCTTTAGGTCACGTGAGGTTGCATCCATATATGGGGGAGCTGTGGGAGTGTTGATTACTGTACGCTGTAACCGGAAACTCCTAGTCATGTGACTTCCTTTGTATGCAGATGTCAATAAAAGCTGGTGAAGCCAGCAGCTCTGGTGAAGGTTTCCTCTCCTCTGTGTCAGAGGGATGCAGAGGGAGGTCTCCTCCTCTGTGTCCATGCGGGACGCAGAGGACGGCCTTCCCTTGCAAGTAAAATAAGAGTTGTGCGTTTGTTCCTTGTTTATTATTTGTTAAAATGATCTTGAACCCATCAGTTACTGGAGGAAATTCTAATGACTCAGAACAGATTCCTATGCTGTAGAGCTTGACGTCTATGCAAATCAAAGCAGTATTGAACAGATCGGTGTGCCCTGAAAGGTAATAAAATTTATATTAGGTATCTCTCCACTAACAGCAGCGCACTGTAGGACAGGGATGAAGACCTTGACAGTTTGCAGAATTATACTGACGAGTGTTTCGAGCCAATCGTCATGGGTAAACCAGACAAGACGCCGGCTCCCCCCAGCAACAAAGGAGCTCCGTCCACCAAGAGGAGACGCCCTGAAGATTCCCCGGACGTGGCCTCTCCACATACCAGTGACATGGTGAATATTTTGGAGTCCATAAACAAGCAACTGTCCAGCTTTGACACGTGCCTTTCCATCCTGGAAATCCTCCACAAAGAGTTTCAGGCTCTCCGTGAGTCTGTGAAGTTCAGCCAGCAGCAGGTGGAAACACTCACTGCAGAAAGTGCCGTCCTCAGGGGGTCAGTGAAATCCCTCACTGGGGAGTGACCTGGCTCTGGAAGAAAAATAAAAAATCAAAGAAACCGTCATTGAGCTCCAGGCCCGCAGTGTGAGAGACAACTTGGTGTTTTCAGGAATACCAGAGAAGGCAGAAGAAGACCCAGAAGTTGGTTTGAGGGAAAAGAGACTAAATTGTTAACGATTGTTAATGATTTACTGGCTGATGTTGTGTTTCTACACGAGACACGTGTCCAAAACATCTGTACACACACGCTCCTCTACAGAGTTCCCTCTCACCTACTCGGCCTGCTACAACCCCAACGAGGTGCGGCCATATTGATTAATAGAAAGATAAACTTCAATGGTGAAGTTTATCTTTAAGATAAACTTTGAGTTCTCTCTACTCCTCTGGAGTTGTTACAGTTAAAATGATGATTCTGCCTAAAATCAATCATCCTGTTCTCACTGATCCCTAACAAACCTTCTGTTGCTTGGTTTAAGTCACTAGACTTAAACATTTCAAAATTTTTTTATAGAAAAACAGAAGGTCAAGAATAGGTTTAAAAACTCTACAAAAGCCAGAAGTTTTAGCACACCTTCTTTGCCAATAGCAAGATTCAAAGTGGACCAAATCAAGCTTGTTAGAGAGTCCGTGGCACTCTGTGGAAAAGTTCATTAGCTCCAGTATCAAACATCATAACTGCTTTCAAAGTCGTAACATAAACTCCTCGCTGACAGCCTGGTGGGAATTTTTAAAAATAACTAAGTCTGCATTGAAACAATCCAGATACCTGTAAGAAAAATAAAGTGCCAAATTTTCCAGCATTGTCAAGATAAATAAATAAAGAATATACAACATGTTATTCTAGATAGAACCTTTATTTCAGTCTGAGACCTTATTTCAAAATATGGAATCAACAACAGTAAATTTATTGAATATCATCAGTAGAGGTCTATCAATCAGGCAAGATTTAATTTAAATCAACTGAATGCCTGTATGGGTAACACGATTTCTAAATCTCTGTACCCCTAAATTGTTATCCAAAATGTGTAAGCCATTATTCAAAATGAATGATTCAGTTTGCCTCCCATTAGCAAAATGGGAGCGAGATATTTCCATCGACACAGATCAAAACTTCTGGACACAGATATGTTTTAACATCTTCAAAATGACTAAAAGTCCTAATTTACAACGTATACAATACACAACTCTCCGTAGAACTCACTATACAGGACAAAAGAGGTTCCAAGTGGGCCTCACACTGTCAAACACATGCACTCACTGTACAGGCAGCTGTGCTGAAACTATATGCACGCTGTATGGTCTTGAATGCCTGTTCAGAGGTTCTGGCAGAGGATATGTCAAGACTTATCCATGTGGTTTAACTGTAGTATCCCAACGTCACCCAAACTACGCATGTTAGGTCATGTAAGTGAATTAGATATGAAAGCAAATCACACATAGTTCCTACCGCCTTATGCATGAATTGGAAATCAAAAATGATTTGTTCATTACTCACTTTATTTTTAGATTACTTTAGTCTGGAGAGAATGTCTGCCTCCTCTGAAAACCAGTTGGATGAACTTGATTCGCTCTGGTCCCCACTGATTAATTCCATCACTTGGTGGTGTGGATCAGCTGTAGTCTCATCTCCACAGTTGGCTCCATGAGCCAGTCTCTGTTAGCTTTGTTTTTGGTCTCTACAAACTACTGGGAGAAATATATGCCTCTTAACCGCTAAGCGCTCCGCTATGCTTACCAGCTTGGTTTACAACTCTTTGCTGATTAGCGCACATTCTCGTTTGTTTTTTTGTCTCTGCCTGCTGGTGAGAGTGGACCAAAATTGTAAAATTGACCCAGGAGTCACTGCGAAGTTTTGTACATGAAATTAAATATTAAAATGATTAATAAACCCCGCTGGGTAACTTTGGAGGAAAGCTCAATGAAACAGACATCTCTTGCAGCTTTAACATGCTCCAGCCTTCCACTTCAAAAATCACTTTCATCATATACACAGAACTCTGTTGTAATCCATTCAGCCAAAATCTGGAATCAATTTAAAAGAGCCTTTAATCTTGTTGAATTATGGCTCGCAGCACCAATAGCAAAGATCCACCTGTTCACACCCTCAGTGGTGGACAAAGCGTTTGGCAGTTGGGTGGAGTCTGGAATATACTCTTTAAATGATTTGTATATAAACAATAGATTTGCTTCCTTTGAAGAGTTATCTCAAAAGTATTCATAGATTTCAGTTTTTCAGATATTTGCAAATTAGACATTTTCTTTCATCTAGTTCTGAATGTTTTCCCCTTCGCTCCTCCTCTTTGTTAGACCAGATATTTAAATATAAGATTGGAGTAAAGCATATTATGGGTAAAATATATGACTAGTCTAGAGGTTCTTAAGCATAAATGGGAAGGGGAATTAGGACAGACAACATCGTAGACGATTTGGTTACAGGTTTTAAAGAATATTTTTGCCTCATCAGTGTCTCTTAGACACTCTATTATACAGTTTAAGGTTGTACATCGTCTCCACTGGTCAAAGGATAGACAGCAAGATTCAGTACAGACCTGTATTCCACATGCGACCCTTGTAAGATTTCTATAGCCACTCTGCTGCACATGTTTTGGCTATGTCCAAAACTACTTAACGTTTGGAGCTCAATCTTTGAAGCTTTTTCCAAAACAACAAGACAAATGGTTTACCCTACGCCTCTGATTTCATTGTTTGGTGTGATTCCCCCGCAGTTATGTTTGAATAAACTTGAGTTGAACATGATTGCCTACTCCTCTCTGCTGGCCAGAAGACTTATTCTCACCAAGTGGAAGGATCCTCAGCCCCCAACATTTGGCCACTGGATCAAAGATATGATGTGTCACAACTATTTAGAAAAGATTAAGTTCACCATCAGAGGTAGTTCTGGAAAATTCCACGCTTCATGGCAGCCATTTATCAATTATGTTGAGAATATGTCGGCCTGTGATATTGACTTGTGACCATGTTGAATATATATAACCCATTGACTCACTATTATATTATATATGTGTGTATGTATGTTTTTATGTGCATATATTTTGAACACGGAGCTTTTTTAAAATTATTATTATCATTTTATTTTACTTTTTTTGTGATCTGGTATGAAGGGAGGGGAAGGGAAGGGAGTATTGCTGTACATTTCTGTTTTGTTTGAAAAATTATTTAAAAAGAAATTAAAAAAAAATTAATAAACTTTGAACCAAATGTTTATTGATGCTCCCTGTGTATAATTATATTAACAATAGTTTCCTGCTTATCTGACAGGTCACCTAATGAATAAACATAAGCGGGAGGACACAAATTAGTGTGTTATGTTGATAAACTGGTCAGATATACATACATAAATGCTCAATCTTGGATGATCTATATCATAATTTACACTGCTGTGCAAAATCCTTGAGACACAGTGACAGTTTAGAGAGAAATCTTTCAGCTGAAGAAGGTGAAGTCTACCACTGACAAATGAAGCTCTCACTCTAGCCACCCATTATAAACTCTGAAAAGGCTGAAAATGTCCTTAAACTAAAAGATATCAACAAACCAAGTAATGCCTGAATAGTACAAAGCCGTGGCTTTGTTTTAAAGCTGTTTCTAGCTGAAAGTATGCTGAAGTTATTACATTTCAAAGTTGAATGAATTTGAAGGGGATTTGAAGCTTTCCCTTTTCATTTTCAATGGGGCAAAAAAAAATCATAAAAAGCTGAGTACTCCAAAAAGCACAAAAGTTATGAACAAGGAAAGTGACAGCCTCCTTCTCCAGAAGAAGCTGAACGTTTTGATACCAGAAAGGTTTCTGTAACATACACAGTGCTGAAATTATTAGCAACTGAAAAACACACAGGAGTAAAATTTTTACTGCTTAACAACATTCACAGTAAAAATCCTCATTAAAGATGTCATGTGACCACCTCATTTGCATATTGAACGTTGATCATAAGATCTCTTACATCATTAAGATCTCTTACATCATTAAGATCTTACGCCATTGATCTTTTGGCTTTGATCTTGAACGTTTAAATAGGGCAGAGAGACTTTTCTGTCTAGAAGCCAATTTTGCTCACTGCTCATATCCGCAGCCTTCAAACATTCTGCATCGCTGAAGAAGCATTTGAAAACTTTACAGAGTCAATGAATCAAGACAACATGTCTCATCACCAAAGACAGCGCAGTGCCATTGACTCTTTTCACAGTGCTAGTCAGCCAAATGATTATTGGACAATGATGTTTAACGAATCCAATAAAAGCTTAACGAAAGAGAAGGAAAAACAGGAAGCCAAACACACTCAAGTGCAGTGCAAGCAACATGAGAAAAATGACGAACTTACGTATGATCAATTATTGGTAAGAAACAGTCAAATACTGAAAGAGAAGATAGAAGAGGAAATTAAATGTAGGGAAGTCCAAGACAAGCTGGACAACATGGAAATGATGCACAAGGCGATGCAAGGCAAGTTTGAAGATCTTCAGAAAAAAAATGAAGATCTGAAAGCTGAGCGTGATGAAGCCCTGCATGAAAGAGAAGAATGTTTTAAAGAAAAGAAATATCTAGGCGCTAGACATGCAGAGTTGCAGGTCAAGCTCCGTGATTGCAAGAAAAATAATGAACTTAGGTATAACCAATTATTGGGAACAAACAAACAAATACTGAAAGAGAAGAAAGAAGAGGAGCTTAAACACAGAGAAGTCCAAAACAAGCTGGATGACATGGAAAAGATGCACAAGCATATGCAGCACATGCTTGAAGATCTTCAGAAAAAGAATTACGATTTGGAAATTGAACGTGATGAAGCCGTGCAAAACAAAAGAGCATTTGTTAAAGCGAAGAAAAAAATAGAAGCTGAACACACAAAGTTGCAGCTCACGCTTTATGATGCCATGAAAGAAGATAAAAGCTTGCAAATGAGGCTTGACGAAACCCTGGCAGAAAATGCAGAAATACAGAAAGAGAACCAGCAGCAAAAAGCCAAAATCCTTAAGTTGAAGCACAAGCTTCAAGAAATGGAAACTAAACACACTGAGGTGCAGTGCAAGCTCAGTGATTGCAAGAAAAATAATGAACTTAGGTATAATAAATTATTGGAAATAAACAAACAAATACTGAGAGAGAAGGAAGAAGATGAACTTAAACTCGGAGAATTCCAAAACAAGCTGGACAACATGGAAATGATGCACAAGGAGATGCAAGGCAAGCTTCTAGATCTTCAGGAAAAAAATGAAGATTTGGAACTTGAACGTGATGAAGCCGTGCGTGAATTAGAAGCATTTTTTGAAGGAAAAAAAGACCTAGGAGCTAAACATGCACAGGTGCAGCAGACGCTTTCTGATGCGACGAAAAAAAATAAAAGCCTGCAAATGAGGCTTGACAGAACACTGGCAAAAAATGCAGAAATGCGGAAAGAGATGGATCAGCAGTCGCAGTGCAAGCTCAGTGAGGAAAATATGAAACTTAGGTGTGATCAGTTATTGGAAAGAAACAAACAACTACTGAAAGAGAAGAAAGCAGATGGACTTAAACTCAAAGAGGTCCAAAACAAGCTGGAAAAAATGGAAACGATGCAAAAGGAGATGCAATCCAAGCTTGAAGATCTTCAGGGAAAAAATGAAGCTTTGAAAGCTGAAGGTGTTGAAGCTATGCATAAAAAAGAAGAGTTTTTTAAAGAAAAGGAAGACCTAGGAGCTAAACATGCAGAGTTGCAAAAGAAGCTTTCTGATGCCCAGGACACAAATAAAAGCCTGCAAATGGTCCTTGAAAGAACAAGAGCAAAAAATGCAGAAATGAAGACAGACATCCAACAGAAGGACGCCAAACACACCGAGCTGGAGGTCAAGTTTCGTGAAATGGAGTCCAAACACACTGAGTCGGAGGTCAGGCTTCAAAAAATGGAGATCAAACACACTGAGATGAAGTGCAAGCTCTGTGACTGCGAGAAAAATAATGAACTCAGGTATAATCAGTTATTGGTAAGAAACCACCAAATATTGAGAGAGAAGGAAGAAGTCCAAAACAAGCTGAACGCTATGAAAATGATGCACATGGAGATGCAAGGCAAGCTTGAAGATTTTCAGAAAAAAAATGAAGATTTGAAAGCCCAGTATGATGAAGCCATGCATGAAAAAGAAGAGGAGAAACAACTAGCAGCTGAACCCACAGAGACACTTTCTGATGCCAAGGAAAAAAATAAAAGCCTGCAAATGAAGCTTGATGGACCACTGGCGAAAAATAAAGAAAAGCAGAAACCGAACCAAAAGCAGGACGCCAAAAACGATGAGATGCAGGTCAAGCTATATGAAATGGAAACCAAAAACAATGAGTTGCAGGCCGAGCTTTGTGAAATGGAAGCCAAACATACTGAGCTGCAGTGCAAGCTTCGTCAAATGGAGAACAAACTGACAGAGTTGCAGTGCACGCTCCGCGATTGCGAGAAAAATAATAAATTTAGGTATCATCAGTTGTTGAAAAGAAACAAAGAAATAGTGAAAGAGAAGGAAGAAGAGGAACTCAAACACAGAGAGGTCCAAAACAAGCTGGACAACATGGAAATGATGCACACGGAGATGCTACGCATGCTTGAAGATCTTTCGATGGAAAATGAAGATTTGAAAGCTGAGCGCGATGAAGCCGTGAAAGGAAAAGAAGCATTTTTTGAAGAGAAGGAACAGCTGGCAGCCAAACGCACAGAGTTTCAGCAGACGGTTTACGATGCCATGGAACAAAAAAAAACCTTGCAAATGAAGCTCGATGGAACACTGGCAGAAAATGCAGAAATGCAGAAAGAGATGGATCAGCAAAGAGCAAAAAACTTTGAATTGATGTGCAAGCTTCGAGAAATGGAAACTAAACACACCGAGGTGCAGCACAAGCTCTCGGATTGCGAGAAACATAATGAACTTAGTTGTAATCAATTATTGGGAAGAAACAAACAAATAGTGAAACAGAAGAAAGAAGAGGAGCTTAAACACAGAAAGGTCCAAAACAAGCTGGACAACATGGAAAAGATGCACAAGGAGATGCAACACAAGCTTGACGATCTTCAGAAAAAACATGAACATTTGAAAGCACAGCACGGTGAAGCCGTGCAAGAAAAAGGACTATTTTTCAAAGAGTTGAAACAACTGGCAGCTAAGCACACAGAGTTGGAGCGCAGGCTTTCTGAGGCCAAGGAAAAAAACAAAGCCCTGCAAATGAGGCTTGCTAGAACACAGGAAAAAAATGCAGAGAATCAGAAACAGAACCAACAGCAAAAAGCCAAACACAGCGAGTTGCAGGTCAAGCTTGGTGGAATGGAAACCAAACATACAAATCAGCGATTTTCAAAGAGAAGAAACAACTAGCAGCTGAGTTGGATACTGGAAAAATGTAGAACTGCAAGAAGTGTATGACAATGGACATCAGAGAAATACAAAAATGCACAAGGAGATAAAACAGAAGGAGAAAATGCATCAAAACATGCAGAAGGCAAAGATAGTGGAGAAGCAGGAAGAAAGAGAAGAGCTTGAGAAAAGGTGCAAGAAGCTTGAGCAGAATGCAGAATCCATTAATGATCTGAGAAACATCATTTTACGGGAACAAAGATCTGCAGGAACGCTTCCTAAAAAAGAAAAATCGATTCAGGTCTTTCACCTGGCAACACTAGCCTCCACCTTTGATCCATCTCCGTCACTTGGACCTCTCTGCCTTTCTCTCCTGTAGCCATCCTCCCCATCACCTTCTTCCGTCTCCCTCCTTTCACCCCCCAACCGGTCTAGGCAGATAGCTGCCCCTCCCTGAGCCTGGTTCTGCCGGAGGTTTCTTCCTGTCAAAAGGGAGTTTTTCCTCCCCACTGTTGCCTAGTGCTTGCTCACAGGGGATTGTTGGGGGTTTCTCTTCTCTGTCTCTTTCTTTTCACCTCTTCTACCCTTCTAGCTTTCCTTTATTCTCATTCTTTAATCCCTTTATCATCCCCATCCTGTTCCTTCATCCTTGAGAACACAGATGAAAAAGATAATAAAGGCTTTCCAAAGCCATCTAAAATGACTTCTGTTTGTGGATGTCTACTGTTCCCCTTTGCTTACAGTCTGTGTGCAAAGCTAGACTAAATGCTTACCACGCAAATATCAAAGTTGTATAACATTTGTAGAGACCTAAAAGCATTTTTCAAGCATGAAAATGAAGATTATGCTAATCCTTACGAAAATGACCAGAATTATGGAGTCCCATTTACCCGAGCTAAGACTTAGAGCAAACCATACCATAAAGCACTCTAAAAGAGCCATACAGCACCTACAAAGTGCTGTACTGCAAATGAGTGAAAATATTAAAAGAAACAACCAGCAATCATTAAAAAAATAAAACAGATAAGATCAATGTCTCATGCTAGGTTGAAGGCCAAAGAGGATAAATGTGTTTTAAGATGGAGTGTGGGTGAATGTCTTAACGTGCAAAGGCAGTTCCACAAGTTAGGGGCAGCAGTGGAAAATGCTTCCTCTGAGCATCCACTTAGATCTCTGTATATGAAAGAGCATCTGGTCAGATGACCTAAGATCCTGGACAGGAGCGTAGGGACCAATTAGTTCAGAAAGATAAGGTGGAGCAATGAGGACAGGAGCTACTGGCTCCAAGTACCAACACTTCTGTCCTTTTTCATGAAAATGTAGAAAATTTATGGCCATCCAAGCTTTATGCCTATGTAGAGATTATTATTTTGTGGCACTAGCTTATGAGGAGGAATAGGAGGCTTCAGACTTTGATAAAAACCTCCCCAAGAGTAGGAAGAGGAGGAGAAATCATCATCACTGCTCACTGAAGTGACTAAACCAGAGAATGGAGTTTGGGCTGTCTGAGACTAAAGATGACCAGTGTGTAAGAACTCTGAAGATGTCTTAATGCTTCATTGGGCGATGGCATAAAAAAGTATCTAATTTGTAAACAATATAATCAGAAACAAATACTTAATGTTACAAAATAACAAGAAACTCAACCTCCAGAGAAATATTTGGTCTCATGTGAAGAACAGGTCAGCTGAAGTAGTATCAGAGTTATCATTATTGCTTCAACAGAGTGAAGTGACACATTTAGTGCCAGTGACCACAGTACTGTAATTATGTCCATATGATGATAAGGGAGAAATACTCCAATAATCATGCAGGTATGAATAACACTGTGATCTTCATACCTGCATGATTA
>VUQK01032086.1:0-12987 GCA_015106715.1 Bujurquina vittata
TTTTTTTTAAAGAGAAACTTCAAAGTTTTTTGAGTTACTTTCTCTTACCCCAAGAACTCCAAATCTCTCACAGAAGGTCCAGCCACACAAGAAGTCAATCTCAAAAGTGTGGTTGAGAACCACAATTGCATTCTCTTTTCCATAGAGTGGGTAACTCTTTGGGTCAGTGTAGAGTGTGCATTCTGTCCCAGACCACCACTCCAAGGCAGCAACCATCTCTGCAGATAGTGATGTGGACAGGTATATGTGAGTAAATAGCACTTAAGATTGCTTTTTTTGAAATGATGCTATGCTTTACGAGGAGTTCTGTGTTCATGCAAAAGAGGTTTAATATTTGACCTTGTTCCCTGGAACAACACCACTAAAAGGAAACGTTTCTTTCTTTCAAAAGCAGAACAAACACAGTGAGAAAGGCCAGGTGCTAAAGGTACAGATAACATTAATACATACGACTAGAGACGCAGTAGCCCAGTCTGATGTTGACTCTGCGGGCCAGCTGCTTACTGACCAGCCACAGAGGTAATGTACATAGTTGCAACAGGTTGACAATAAGGCCGCTGACCAGGAACACATAGCAGATGATCAGGTGGCACAAGAACTGGGATTTTAGCAGCTGCAGGAGCCCCATTTTCTGTAAAAATTAAAAAAAAAAATTAATTGCAATATATAACATCACAATCTCTTATTCTACATTTGAGGCATAATCAAGCTCTTATTCTGATTGCTTATGTCTCAACTGTGGAGAATACACATACACACTGTTTATATAATATATACAGTACCGCACTAAAGACTGGAACCACCCTCATTTCTTTATATTTTGCTTCCAAGTATTCAGACTGTCAATTTCTTAAAGTGGTCTTGAGCAATAGTTCTCTTTCATCTGGACATTGGCTGCTTTTTCACTCATTTTTTGTTCCAGCAATTGTACCTGACCTCTTTCATAGGAATGTTTTTTTGTTAAGCCACTTCACAATGACCTATGACTCATTCAAGCATAAAAAGGCTAATAACTCCAGGGAGGAACCGGTGTTATGTCAGCACATAACCGACAACTTAGCAAAGAACCCATTTTGAATTGTATTTTTAGGCACTTTGTTAGTAGCAGCCTGTCACAAAAACACATTTGTGTGACTGAAACTCAGTGCCAACAGGTCTTAAATTTAGATTTTTATGGTTTAAATCTTTGTAGATATGTATGGATGAGGTCATTAGAGAGGTACTACAGTGAATGTCTACAGCCATCTGTGAAACACAGTGGAGGCTCTGTCATGGTTCGGGACTGCATTTCAGCCAGTGGTGTTGAATCTGTTACCAAAATTGACAGAATTTTAACAAAAAAGTAAAATCAGATTTTTTTCCAGACCTCAACATTATTGAATCAGTGTGGGATCATCTTGACAGAAAACGGAATAAAACACAGCCAACATCTACAGAAGGGCTTAAAAAGCCTGTAGAAATATTCCTAAAGACTACTAAAAGAAATTAAAGAAAGCTGCCTCACAGAGTTCAGGCTGTGCTGAAGAATAAATGTGATCACACCAATTACTGACTTTCAAGCTCATTAGAATTGTATAAACTCTGTTTTTGACTTCTTAACTGCATTTCCATAAATACTTGCATGTTTGAAAGAATCAGCCTATTTCCCTTCTGTCGTTTTATTTTTTATAAAAATAATTATTTCCATCAACAAATGTCACTGTCCCAGAAACAGAAGTTTGAAAAGAATAATATACACATTCACTGCCTTTATGCCAGGAGGCAACAAAAATATGTTACATCTTGTTATTAATTTGTGCCTAACAAAGTCATGCTGTGATGAGAACTGTATTCACGGTTTTAACAAACAACAACAGCAAACCAGTCTGATATAAAGCATTTCTTTGTTTTATCTTTGTTTTTTCCCCCTGCGCTGAATGGTGCTTTTGAGATGCAGCCAATCACAGGACAAATGTTTGCTCCTGACAGCGCATGACCTTTTGCGAACCAGGAAAACCGTATCATCCACTATTCATAGCCGATCCAAATAACTATACAGCGGCTTTGTCGCAACATTTCCAAAACGTTTTCCGCCTTTTGGGTGTTTTGCGTTTTCTTTCGGCTGCCAGTCAAAGTGTCAGATCAGCAGCAGTTTCAGAAACACTATCTGATGTTGACGCTAAAACAAAGAACTACCAGTCATCCAGTAACACTGGAAAATGAACAAATTACAACAAAAAACAAAACAGCACCCTGCGTTTGATAAACACAAAAAAAACATTTACACACCTTCAAAACACGTGACACTTACCTTGATCCTTATGAGCTCCCGGTTTTCCTGCCTCAGACACCTTCAAACCTTTCCAAACAGTACAAAAACAAAACAAAACAAAAAAACCAAGAGAAAAACACCAGTAAAGCTCTACACGCCCATATCACTTTAAATTCGCAATCTCCCTCGTTCTTTATAATTTAGTCATGATTCACTCATCATGATGTAAATCCTAAAACTATGCACCACCCGACCAAGTGGAGAAACTTCCCCGCATGCGGAACCACACCCAGCCGACAGCCAGCTCTGGACCACAAGACAGGACCTGTGTGAGGCTCCGCTACCTTCTAGAATCTTTGCAGCCAGATCGGTGCAAAGATCGTAACACTGGGAAGAGAAACTGCACTTTTTCCTACACCATAATGTTTCATATTGTTAATATAGTCATTCTGACTGACCATAAAAAAATAAAAAATAAACACGAATTATTTTAACAGGAAGTTGCGGATAACATTTCCGATCCTGGCGAAATAACACCCTTTGCCTTTTTATGGACTCACAAACAGAGACCGAGTGAAACCTCTTCGTTACCCTTTCTTCTCCCGTTGACCTTATTTGGTCACAGGAAAGGGAAAAACCGCCAAAATGGAAGTGGGAAGCTTGCGCGATGTACCATTTTTGTCACAAAAACAACAAACTTAGCTGAAGCGACGAAAAGTACGCACTGCTGGAGGAACAGCGTCGCTTTCTTGTTTCGTTTTGAGTGGTAATGAATAAATAAGCTCGGTAAGGTGCCCTCATGTCAGGACACGGTGGGCATCCCTTGAATGTAATTGGCTGGAATCGCTTTGGTTAAAGGAATAATTTATGACGTCACAGACAGCTGCTGGAGTGCAGGTCGGCTGCTCTCCCTGCTGGTCATGCAGTGTATAGTAGATAACCTATCTTTATTGTCATTGCACAATACAGTGAAATTTTCTTGGGGCGATCCTCCAGGTGCCGACATAATAAATACAAAAAAGTATCCGTGATATGGCTGTGACCCGCCTGGCGCAGCGGGTCCTGTATTAATTAAATGTAACCGAGCGCCACTGTATGCGCCTCCTCTGTGTCACACCACCCATTCCTTTGAGCGCTCTGCAAAATGTACATCTGCTTCACCGTCTTGGCCGGACTGCCCATTTTATATTTTTATACATCAGAGCGTTTTGCCCCTATTTTGGTGAAGATTGCTCGTACATCCTAACGTACATTGGACTTGGCACCAGGCTTGCCATATACAAGAAAATCAAACCCTTTTACAGCATCATGAACTGCTTCTGGATGCAGTGAAAAGGCACCCCAATGAGATCTTCGTGCACTTTGAAGGTGGCCCGTACACGTATGGCGAAGTGGACAAACAGAGCAACAAGGTGGCCAGAGCGCTGCAGGCTGAGGCCCGGCTGAAAGAGGGCGACACGGTGGCCCTGCTCCTTACGAACGAACCCAGCTTGGTTTGGACTTGGCTCGGTGTGACGAAACTGGGCTGCTCGGCTGTGCTGCGTAACTTCATCAGATCCAAGTCTCTCTGTTGCACCTGAGTCATTAAAGTTTACTGCGAGGATGCATCCAAGGGTGCTCTCACACAGACATATGATGTACAGAAAGGAAGCTTTCTGACTCTCACCTTGAGGTCAAAGCTGGGAAGGCTGACGGTGTCATCCTCCTCTTTCTTTAATGCAGCAACAAAACAAACTAAAAAATACTGGTTATTTTTTTAAAGCTTCATCGTAACAACCGCAGCCCAACATACCCTGCGGCCTATGATGTGATGCTATTCCTATAGAGGTTTTCCTGGTTCAGACTGGGTCCTTCGCGGTGACTTTCAGATGTAGCATTAGATGAACTCTTTACAGGTGCAGAGCTTTATTTTAGGCGGTCTGCAAGAACTGTATGCCTTAATATTAAAAACAGAGCATCCCTTCCCCGTCTGGCTGTAACACTCCGTTTTAGCTCCTAGATAAGACCCTGTCAGAATCAAAACACTGCAGGTTGGTTGGCTGACCTGGTGTCTGTGTAAAATGTGCAGCTGACTGCAGGAAGGCAGCGATGCCAAACTTAGGTTTACATGCTGCTTGTTTAGCTGCTGTGTGCTTGATTTTTTTTCCTTCTTAAATGTCATCACTTTGTTGCTCAGATTTGGGGTTAGCACTAACCCTTTAATGTCACATTACATGAGCTTTGTCAGTAATCTTTTCACAGGTGTTTCTTAAAATCATTCATCATTAATCTCTTGTGATGTTTAAGTGACTCTCTCAAAATCTGGATCAGAATATTGTCATGGTTTGCCCGCTGGCTCAACTGTTTGCTATATGTTTTTATTGCTCTTTCGCACTCCCTTGTGTGTCTGTTTACCACACCTTTGCGTTTCAGTTGGTGGGTCCTCCGGGTTTCCTGCCCTGCTGCTGAAGCACACCCATCGGTGATCTGCTTGTCTGGCTGCTTCTTCAGCAAAGCAGTGATCTTCAGTCAACAATGGATTGTTTGCGATGCATATTAGTGACAGTGGCTCAGCTTTTTACTATTAGAAGTATTGCTTAATGAAATACCCGCCATCTCGTCTGTGCATTTCTTCCACACAGAGTTCCCTAGCTTTTGCAGAGAGAGAGAGGTGGAGACAGTGCGGAGCTTATTTTTGCCCTTTAAGTTTGTGTGATTTGGATCCCTGCCTGTCTGTGAGAGCGAGCAGCTGTTTGTGGACTTACCATTCAATGGAGACGGAACCCGCGAATTGTAAACCTTGCCATGTTTATCCTGTACTGTCGAACCTTGTAAATAAACCTTTGAACTTTGCAGAAAAGTTGAACTGAGCTGGACTAACTGTAAGTGGTGTAATGGTCAAACACTTGATAGTTTAAAAGCTGGTGATGAATCAGCCTACAGGGCGGAAATGTGGGAGATGGCAGAGTGTGGTGCAGCAAAAACAACTTGGAGCTGAACACCACTAAGACCAAAGAAATGGTCATTGACTTCAGGAGGCAGAGCAAGGACCGTGCTCCACTTTACATCAGTGGAGTATGTGTAGAGAGAGTTGCCTCCTTCAAGTTGCTGGGGACCCACATTTCTTAAGACCTCACCTGGACTGACAAAATAGTAGCACAGGCCCAGCAGAGAGTCCACTTCCTTTGTGTCCTTTGGAGGAACCACCTGGAGGAAAAGCTGCATGTGTCCTTCTACTGAGCCAGCACAGAGCCAGTGGTGAAGTACTGTGTGTCTGTCTGCTTTGCTGCCTTACTCCCCTGCAGACAGGACAAGTCTGCAGAGGGTCACCAGGCTGATCCATGCCCCACCTGGAAAACATTGCCAGCTTTCGCTGCATTAGCAGAGCAAAAAAAATCTTGGCAGACCCCTCTCACCCTGGTCAACACCCGTTCAACCTGCTTCCATCAGGGAAGAACTCGGCTCCCACAAAGGCAGGACGAACAGGATGAGGACCAGTTTTTACCCCTGGGCCATCAGACTCTTGAACACTACACAATAATACACAATAGGTTCACAGACCCATTGCTCACGTCTTCTACTATCTCACTGTACTATATTAGTACATTCAGGATACCATAACCCTCCTCTGTGCAATAACATTTAATAGCATTTTTGCAATGTCTTCAGTATCAATGCTGGTGCGAGACTGTCCATGCAGTGTTGATCCCTTTGCAAAGGCCAATTAATTTTTCCCCACTCAATTCGATAGGTTTACTACAATTCAAGCTGCTCTTCTCTACAAATTTAAGTCCATGTTTTACAGTTTTACCGAGAACACCACGCAACAAAGTCCTTCACCGTCATCCTGTACTCATCTTCATCCCCCCTGCTGATGCACTCAGCTATTGCAGAGTCATCAGAAAACATCTGAAGATAGCAGGTCTCCGAGCAGTAGGTGAAGTCAGAGGTGTAGGGGGTTAGGAGGAAGGGAGAGAGGACAGTTCCCTGTGGGGCTCCAGAGTTGCTAACTACTGTGTCAGACACACTGCTGCAGGCGTACATAATGTGGTCTGCCAGTCTGTGATACTGTGGCTGGTTTGGAGCAGTATGTATACCCTGAATAACTTGCCAATATGACCCACGAGCTCCCAGTGTAGGAGCTCTTTGTTCATCCTCTAGTTGGGTGCTGGGTGATGCAGGGAGTGGCTGGGGACTAAAGCTGTGGGGTTCAAGCAGAGAGAACAAGTAGAGTCCAAAAACTGCTGTCGGATGGATTACCACGGTCCATAACAAGATGCACTGAAAGATACCTCTGTCAACAATATGCACCAAACTGAATGCAGTGTTTGCCAGTGATGCATTTACAGTACAGGCAGTGAAAGCATTAAACTACAGTTGCAGTGAATGCAGCTCAGCTTTGAGTGCAAGTGACTCATTTTTTCAAACTTCCATCTCAGAGAAAACATAATATAACCACAAAGTCTGTCAAACACTTGCAACTTATGCAAATTCTTAAGACATAGACATACAGTGTATGTGCTGTGTCTTTATTTACAGAGCAGATGTTCCACTGTGGTGAGAGTGCCACCCTGTGTTGAACTAATATTCATAGGTTTAGCAGGAGGAGCCAGAGCTGCGACCTCAGCAAAGTTGGCTTCTTTTGAGTTTGGCGTCCTTCTAGGGGTTGGATAATACATTTTCATCCTTCCTGGCCTGAACCTCAGACAAGGATGGAGGTGATGCAGAATCTGGTGGGACAACATCAAATTTATTTTCTGGTCTTGGGCAAGGAGGAAGCTTCCTATGCGGTGAGCAATCTGGACTTCTATTTCTGTATTTCTGTAAATTAAAGTTTTAAAATTATAAGAACTGATTTTTGAACCAATTCAAAGCATCACAGAAAAACTGCATGTCAAATGTGAGTATTAATGAGACAATATACTTTTATCCAGCTGCTTCCCCCCCTTAATCTCGTTTTTCTTTTCTGACTCAGAGGGATAAATCCTTTTTTGGCACACATTTATCAAAATATTTCACTTTCTCTTGCATGATTGTTACTGATATATCACAAGGATAAAAATTTATTGTGTTCCCTTTATTTTTTTTGAGCACTACATTTATCAATATATGTATATGAGTATATGAGGACGGTCTGGATGGCTGACCTGTAGAAGCTCACCAGCAGCTGTTGTGGGAGTCGCACTCTCTTCAAGCACCTCAGGAAGTGAAACCTCTGGAGACCTTTCTTGACTGTCGCTGTGGTGTTGGCGGTCCAGGTCATGTTGTGGCTGATGTTGACCCAGAGGTACTTGATGCTCTGCGTGACCTCCACTCTCTCGCCGCTGATGGACGAGGGGCTTCAGGCTTCTTCGTCTTTGCTGAGTTGAGGATCAAGTTGTTTTCTCGGCTCCAGCTGTTCAGGTTCTCAACCTCTGATCTGTAGGCAGCCTCATCGCTGGATGTAATCCTGCATACCATGATGGTGTCATCTACACACGCAAGTTTTATTCATGAATAATAACAAATTGAACAAAATTGGAAAATTGCTATTACAATTAGTGGGGGTTGTCCCCTTAGAGGGGGTCATTGATCTGTTATTGTTCATTCCATCATCACATGACCCAAGGTGTGAGAAAAGGAATGGTTCATTACCACCAGGGGTTTCGGGTGAAACTCCTGTGAGGCCTTGCTTCACTCTATTAAGTGACTTACTGAGGTCATCTGAAGAAAGGTGTGAATGGGGGTTATGGTTCTCAAGACTGCATTGCAGGGGGCAGACAGCTGGTGTCTTAAACCACCACCTCTGTTCAGTGACGGTTGTTCACAGTGGGTATAGATGGCTTCTTTAACTCCTCTTTCAAACCATCTGTCCTCCCAGTCCAAAATGCGGACCTTTTTTGGATGAGAAGTGAACGTCTTCAAAAAACTTAAAGAAGTCCAGTCACACTTTTTCAAGCTCCAAAGACCACGATGACCTGGATGACTGAGAACCTACACAGACAAACATTATGCGTTGCTAGGCTGGTTGAGAGCAGAGCCTTCAAATGGTAACCATTCACATTTAACTTTTGTTTAACCTTGTTAAACATATTTAATATATTTTTAATCCTTTGACCAAAAGAATATGTCATATAATTACCTCTTGCTGACACCAGAGGGTAATATAGATTCACTAAACACAGCTCCATAAGAAAAGAAAAACGTCTCAGAATAGGTAGTGCTCATGCTCTGTACTGTAAATACCAAATCTGTTTTCTGGTTAGTCTGCAAAATTGTGATACGTCATCTTTATGGAGCCATCATACCAATGAACATACATTTTATTTTTCTTTCTTTGTAACCCAGAGACTCCCTAAGAAGCTTAATGAAGTCTTATGACAGTCCCAGCTTGTGGGTGGAGGAGAGGTGTCTCCAAGCTCTCTTTTTAAGGTCCCATACTAATTCAGACAACTTCATAGCCTCTAAAAGCAAATGACTTAGATGAGAGCACAAGCCTGTGTTGTGAAGTGGCTCATGTGAAGTGGCTCTAAGGACGTATAGGATGTACAAGTCACTTTGCAGCCACAGAAAATAAGAGACAAGTTTCTACATAAGCAGCATATTGGATTAATTTCCAATAATTTTGTGATTTTGTGAAAAATCCTTCTTACATGGTGTAATAAATAAAAAATAAAAATAAAATCTGGAAGCAAGAAATTAAAATAAACTGAAATAACCAGTTGAAACACTGCAGGATGTAGCCAAACCAGCGTGCGAGAGGCAAGTACATGAGAATGACTGCATCAGGGTGAAAACATGTGCCTTGAAATTTGCTGCTAAGCTGAAAACACTAACCATCAGAGTGTGTCTCATCTGACGTAGGTAACCAGGATGGGGGGGATGTCTCATTGACATTTCAGTGATCCAAAGTTCCAAAGTGAGTTGATATGAGGTTATTGGATCCAAAGAAGTGATGCGGGGCCACCGAACCACAAGAAGTTTGGCCGTTCCAAGAACTGTCCGCTTTCATTAAATGAGTTATGCGTTGCTGTTAAAAGTTGCCCTCCTTCGGCCCCTTCTTGGTACATCAGGCAATTGGAGACCATATAAGAGCAATGTTGTGAGTTTGAGTGCAGCTCTTGACATTTGTTGCATGACATCTCCCTTCTTTTATTTATCGTCCAGTGTTAAATCAAGCAGAGCTATAAAAATTATTTAAAAAGAAAAAAAAAGAAAGCTTCCCTGTGAGATTAAACAAAAGAGCAGATGTAATGAAGCTGGACTTTACATGCTTTCCTGACATGTGGGGAAAGCAGGCCAACTTACCACTAAAACATCAGCTTTAATCTTGCAAATCTCTGTTATCACCCGATTAGGAATGCGGAATAATTTTTTAATAGCTTGCAACTTTATTTCCTTTTTTCTGTTTATTTAGTGAAACTAATTGATTACTCTTGTAAAAATCAGATTCAGCTGAAATATTTCAGTCAAGACTGAATCAGGTTGATGCGGCCGGCTAAAGCCAAAAGCCTGTAGCCAAGATGAACTTTACTTTTGGCTCGGCAACGCGGGGCAATTTGGATGAACATGCTGTATGAAGAATGCAGCGAGGATTAGGTGAAATCGCTGCGAGCGTGTGATTTATGAACCGTTCTGCGTCAACAGGCTGTGACTGGCTTCGACAAATTGACACTCATTCAACCACTTTGCATAACTCTTTAAGGTAATAGTTCTATCAGCATGTGTTTCTCATTCATCCAGCCATGTTGGGTTTCAATATGAGAAAGTGCTTCTTCCTTTTAATGCAGGGAATTTATATATGATAGTAAGATGTGTGGCTTGGTAGCTGGAATGTGCGTGTTGGTAAAAACCACTTTGAATGTGTAAGAAAAAGCAATGTAGGAGCACAATAAACAGCTACAAGTCTCAAACACAAAGATTTGCCCAGACAGCACAGTCATGAAAAACTGTGACTTGGAAAAAGCTGCAGTAATTGAGTAAATAAGGTGCTAAATTTGATAAGCAGCTGTGGGTGACTGCATGTTGGAATGTCATGAAAGGAGATAATGGAATTAGGTTTTCTAAATACATGCATTAGGCTCTTATAGGGGTTGAAAAGTACAGAAAAAGTGGCAACATATCCTGAGGCCTAAGTGCTCTTTGACACAGTGTATATGTGCAGTAAGCCAGTAATGAGATCCTGATGCATGCAGTGCCTGTTTCTCCTGGGAATTAGCTCCATAGCTTCGGTCAACAACTGTGGGCCCCACCGACACATTCGAACATCCGACTGTCAGTGAAACAATGGGAGGTTTTCTGGAGACACCTGCTCTGGAGCGCTCAGGGGGCCTGAACTGAGTGCCAAAAAAAATGTGTTGGAGTGAAGTTATTTGATGTAATGCCATTGAAGAGGGCTAAACTCCTGCATAGCAATACAATCACATATCCTCCTTTTCAACTTTTACTCTGACAGATTTGGGATTTGAAAGCTGAGGAATGAGAAAGTTCAACACAAAATCACACGTGCAGAACCCTGGATGTTGGTGGCGGCACATGTGCGAGAGCAACAGTAATGTGCCCAAATGGAAATATATGTCTCTGCTTTGGTAATCAGACAAGGATTTCTCTTTATTGAAGTGATCAATATTATCCAGAAAAAAGAGAGCGACAACAAGATGCAGTATTTGACTGGAATAAGATGGATGTTTCCAGGTTTTTCCTGTCTCAAACCTCTGATGGGTTTGAGCTAGTTTCATCCAGTTGCATTTAGAGAAAAGAGAACTGCACAGCACTTGCTCTTTTGTAAATTGGGCTATTTCTTTTTTCTCTCTCTCTTTTTGGCTAATTTGTATTTGTATTTTTGCAATCAGAGTTCACTTTTCTGACCTAAAAGCTATGCCCACCTTTTAAATACAGGATATTATATGAATATGGGATGGGACAGTGGTACAGTGATTAGCACTGTCGCCTAATGCCATTCTGGGTTCTGGGGGCAATCTGGGGGCTATCTTTATCGAGTTTGCATGTTCTACCTGTGCTTGCATGGTTTCTCTCCAGGTGCTTCCCATGGCAGTTCACAGATATGTATAATACTGTAATACTGTAATACTCTAAACTGGCCATCGGTGTAAATGGTTGTCACGCTTTTTAACTTCACTGGCCCCATGACACACTGGTGACCTGTCCAGGGTGTACCCTGCCATTTGCCTTATGACAGCACGGATAGACTCAAGCACTCTTGCCATCTTGAATTAGATAAGTAGTTAAAAATGACTGGATGGACATGAAAATTCAGAATATGTATGCAATTTTTGATATTTGACACTACCTGGTGTCTCTTTGCATCAGCTTGCATTTCAAGTTATACCAGCCAGTCACATTTTAGCAAGCTTTGCAGGATCATGTTTGTTAAAATGCAAATTCAAAACTATCACTATCTGATTATCTGATTGTGGTTCATCTTTTTAAAAATATCTGCATTTGCAAAAAAAGATGAGCATTTTGCAGCATCCTAAATCTGATATTGTTATATTCATTTCCACTATCTGAAAATTGTGGCTCTTTGAGAAACTCTGTCTTGTTCTTGATCAGCTTCTATACAGTGTGTATTGAGAACCTCTTTTTCCATCCATCCATTTTCTACTGCTTATGTTGGGTCAGGTCACAGGGGCAGCTGCCTAAACAGAGAAGCCCAGGCCTCCTTCTCCCCAACCACTTCCTCCAGATTATCCAGGGGAACACTGAGGCATTCCCAGGCCAGCTCTCCTCTCTCCAGCATGTCCTGGGTCTATCTAGCGCTTCCTCCCGATAGGACATGCTTGGAACACCTCACCCAGAAGACATCATGATCACAACTCCTTTTGATGTGGAGGAGTAACAGCTCTAGTCTGAGCTCCTCCCAAATGACTGAACTTCTTACCATGTCTCTAAGGCTGAGTTCTTCCACTCTTTGGAGAAAACTCATTTACACCGCTTGTATCCCTAATCTCGTTCTTTCTTTCGTTACACAAGGCTTGCGACCCTATGTGAGGGTAGGGACGTGGATCAACCAGTAAATCAACAACTTTGCTTTTACACTCAGCTCTCTTCACTACAACGGACCGTCTCTTTGTCTTGTTTCTCCCGCTCCCCTCTCCCTTGATCAAGACCCCAAAATTCTTGAACTCCTCCACTTGTGGCAGCAACTGGTCCCTGACACAAAGTGGGCACTCCAATCTTCTGCTGAGAAGCATGGCCTTGGACTTCAAGGTGCTAATTTTCATGCACGTTGCTTCATACACTGCAAACCACTCCAATGCGAGCTGGAGGCCACCACCTGATGAAGCCAAAGACCACATCATCCACAAAAAAAGCAGAGATGAGATTCTGTGACCACCAAGGCAGAAGCCTTGCACTTCTTGACTCCACCTAAAAATTATCTCCATAAAAATTATAAACAGAATTGATAACAAAGGGCAGCCCTGGTGAAGTACAACACCCAATTGAAACAAGTCCAACATGTTGCCAACAATGTGGACCAAGCTCTTGCTGCAATAGTACAGGGCCTGAATGGCTTATAACAACAAGCCAGACACCCCATACTCCTGAAGAACCCCACACAGGATACCCTGAGGTCCAGTCAAATGCCTTCTCCAAGTCACAAAACACATGCAGAGTGATTAAGCAAACATATATATATATATATATATATATATATATATATATATATATATATATAGTGATATATATATATAGTGGCGGATGCTGGTCTTTCAAGGAGGGGAGGCTCAATTTCGGCCTACATCATAAAATGTGTT
>VUQK01032086.1:13007-30394 GCA_015106715.1 Bujurquina vittata
ACACAGACAGAGAGAAAAAACAAACATATATATATATATATATATATATATATATATATATATATATATATATAGTGGCACAGCTTAGTACAAAGCTGTGCGAGTAAAGAGGAAAAACCAAATGCACAAGATGCACAACAGCTCAGAAATGATGAAACGATTATGACCATGCTCTTTCATATTTTTAAAAAATGTTGCCTTTATCCTTTGATGCATTGTTATTACAAAAATCTCAAGATGCACTAAAAAGGATGCGCCTCAAAAAGTGCCTTTTCATATAAGGGAGGTTTTTGGCAAAATACGCACATGCCGACAGGGCGCAGAAGTAAATATTTGTGAAGCACATAATTTTCCACTTTTGAAATCCCTGTAATATGATAAGAATTTATATTCTATCCATCAATTTTCTCAACCGCTTATCCATTTCAGGGTTGCAAAGGGGCTGGAGCCTCTCCCAGCTGTCAATTCGTATTCCATCTAGTATATTTTATTGTCAGACACAATGCACTTTAAAAACGGAATAGCTAGCCAAGACAATAATAAGATGCCCCACATGCATGAGTTCTCAACATGTAGCATAGCAGCCACGTGTGAGTTCACAAATATAGGTGAAATACGAAAGTAAAAAAAATGTAACAAAGCAAAAGTAATCATGTCTAAATAAACATGATTTGCATTTTAGTGATGATGAGTCTGTAAGGTGACCCCCCCACACTGAAAGAAAAAAAAGCATTTTAAGTCTGCAGAGACAAGGGTGAGTTCACATAGTTGTGTGTCAGCATTCTTACAAATGACTGAAGTTATCAGGAACATTTTTACTGCTCCAACAAGCATGAAAAGGCCATCATTTTTTCCAAACGGCATGTGGATAATTTTCCAACTCTTCGGGAGAGAAAGGATTGCCTAGAAAGATTTTCATCTTACACACTCGCAGACATTCTGACACTGCTTTCAGACAATGCCAGCGAAATCTGCTTCTCAATATGTGGAGTCAGCCGGAAGGCAGTAAACATATAAAAACTTGTCTCCTCTTTCCAGCCACTCAGGCTACACAACACAACCAGCTAAATCAGGAGCCTTGGATGTGCTACATGCTAGCAGCTGAAAACTTTGCTCTAATATCCTTTAAGATGGATTATTTAAGATGTTTTTATTTATGGAGTCTTAGCATTTAATTAAGACAAATGAAAAATAGTATTAATATCAATTAAATGGTATGTATGAGCATTATTAATAACCACAGTATGAGCTACGCTCCTTAAAGGGGTTGTTGCAGTAAGGGTAAAGGAAATCGTTTCATTTTAAAACTCACCAGTTTGTTAAAAATGTTTAATAAATCTATTTTCCTTGGTATAAAGAGTGGAAAACTGACACTTTTTCAAGCAGTTGGGCAACGAGAAGGTGACTTAAAAAAAATAAATAAAAGGAAATGAAGGAGAGGAGAGGAGAGAACGGCTGATATCGTCAAACAGCTTGCCGTGTGTATTTTCACGAGTGGATGTTCCATTACAGCGGCACACAACATGGCTGAAAAAGCCATCAGAGATGTAAGAGGATATGGTGTGATCGCTTGTTTCCACTGCTGAAAAAGGGAGGGGAGCTTGTAGCGTCGTAGTGCTGCTAATAAAGAGCAGGCGAGGCACTGCTGTCGTCTCCCTCGGTGATGAAGGATCGGTGGCTCTTCTACATTTACACTAACACCCAGAACAGTTGCCTTCGTATACACTGGAAAGAAATGCAACTTTTTTAGTTTGGATTTCCTGTCAAACTCTTGAATTCTTAATGAGGTTTTCTTTATTCTAACATCACATTTTGATTTGCACTATTATATCTGAGTACGTCAGAACTGAGACAGGGAAAAAAATCTAATTGCCATAGAATTGAATCTATATATGAAGCAGCCTTAGCTAGTGTGGGAACATATAAACTTCAAGCAGCAAACAAATCTCTGGACAGCTGATTTGGCTTCCACATGTCTCAAATGGAAAGAGCTCTCATCACTCAGATTTTTAGCTGAAGGCTTTAGCAGCAGTAGCGCAACTCTAAAAAGTACTCGTTTCATGCCATTCATCCAAGACTGAAGTTCCTCTGATGACAATGGCCCTGATGATGTGGATCCAGCATCACCGTACGCAGCCAACACAGCTTTATGACTATTAAAGAATTTCATGGCTATTTGCGCTTTTGGATAATGCAGATTGAAGAAAGATGATTTATCTCAAAGCAAAGGAAGGGGATATCCAGACTGCCTGTTTTCCAAAAGATATGAGGCCTGTGTTTGATCTGAGTTTATTTTTGCAAGTCAGATAAATCACACTTCAGAGGGCCTGCAGCTATCAGCACTGTCTGCTTTTGTTGTGTGTGAGGTTACTGCCAGGCCAAGACTTCACAACCTGATTAAATTAGACCCAGTGCATCTGCTCCCAGTTTCACTCCACTGCCATCAATAACAATAATAAGTTAAAGGATTTCTTGTTTGACACATTCTGTTTGTTTGTTTGTTTGTTTGTTTTGGGGTTCATCCATAATTTCTTTCCAGCCTGGAAGTGAGCAAATGTCCCAACGTATATTTATACCAACATGGAGAAAAACAACAACTTTTTTCCCATCAAAAGAAGGAAAATAATTTGTTCTTTTCCGCTCTCTCTCTGATGTCTATCCTTTAAAACATCTGAAGTGATGCATCTTAAACCCATGAACCTATATCAAAGACCTGGGCACAGGCAGACAGCTTGGAGCCCTTTGCTACAGGACTTCAGCTTGTAGCCCAACACGTCTGGCACTTCTGTTTTCTGGGAGCAATGAGTGTGCGCCCCCATGGCTGGCAAAGAAAAGGAATATGGATATTTTCCCAATGACTAGAGGAACTCATGCCCTGAAATAAATGACTTACTTTATTTCAAGTGACAGACCCACTTCTTTCCTAGAACACTTGCCCTTGGCAGACCCTTAGTTACTTTGTACAGCAACAACATAGGTTCACTCTTTAGAGAAACCAGTGGGAAAACTAAATGCTGATTTAACTTGGATTCTGGGAAGTGGAAAGAAATGCATACTTCCCAGGAGTTAAATATTCTATTGCCCTTTGATGTTAAATGTGTTTCCATGATGCACTGGACTGAGGGTTTGGGTTAAAGCATAAGCTGAGGTGAAATGGTTTTTTTTGTTTTTTTCTTGATGTGAAAGTGGCATTCTGCTGATTCTACATATCCAGGTTAGTTTATTTAAAGTAGTTTTAAGCTTGTAAAAGCAGGTGATATATATACTATAGTGAAGCTCTATAGAAATCTTTCTATTTTAAAAAGAATACATGAAAATTAGAAATAGAAAAAACTCTGCTTTACTGAGAGGAGAGAATTTTAAAGAGCATTCGAGTAAGGAAAGGCACTATTAAATTGCTATTAAGTATTTCGTGAAGTGCCACATTTGCTTCCCTGCTTAGATAAAAGCTCACAGGATAACCCTCCCATGTCAGCTAAAGATTGGCATTTAGATTAGCGCACAAAAGAGGTAAAAAGCCTAACGGCTTTGTTACGATTGGAGCTGTCCAGTGGTACCAAAATCTGCCTAGACATCTCGGTGTCATGTTTTGCACATCATTTAACATTAAACAGCATTTAGTGTTTGAATGATGTTGGTGTGGCGTGCTGTTCATGCACAAACCTGATATCTTGTTGGCTCCTCAAAGTGTGCACACTGTTTTTTATTTGACTTGTTGAATCTGTGGAAAGCCCAGAGTGCAAATATAGATAGATAAAATAAAATTCAATTAGCTTTTCAGTGCTGGTTGGTAGAGTTGGTGGAGCTCTAGCTTTAGCTTCTTACAGAGATGAGTTACTCTTTTAATCTTTAACTTAATCAGTAACTGTTTCCCATTCATTTTTTTTCAAATTTACAATCACCAATTAACCTAACATGCATGGTTTTGATGCTAGATTACCTGGAGAGAACGTGCAGACATGGGGTGAACATGCAAACGCCACAAAGAAAGGACAAACTGTTAATTTAACAAACACTATACCTCTAGAAAAAAAGACATCTGTTTGCAATACAGGCATCTAAAAAAGAAAAGTTGATTTGCACAGGAAACAGACAAAATAGGACACTTGGAAAGTTAATCTTCTGCCAGTGCCAATGCTGACACAAACATCAGTGCTCTGTTTTGCAGTTTTGAAGAAAGCGATCCAGACGTGCACTAAAAAAGTAATGCGTCCTTTCTTTGCCGATGCGCCTTCTCTCTGCTGTGGTTCATGACATATTTGTGTAATCTTGCAAACAGACCAAGATGAGTCTTTGAAGAAAAGATCATATTTCTACCTGTCAGCAGTGAATGTTATCTATGAGTTTTCTGTTTGAAAAAGACATGATTGTCTTCTAATTTCTTAAATTGCCATAAGTTTCCATTCCAGTCTCACTATGAGTGAGAGGGAAGTAGAGCCAGTAGATTATGGAAAAAGTCAGTGAGATTAATGTTGTCTATATTTGCAGTAGCCAAGCATCAGACAGGGTGGTATTTAACACCAAAGTGACTGAAGTGGAGCATCACACACAGAGAGCAGAGTTCTTCTTTTTCAGCTTGTGTTTGAATCCGAGGATTCTCTCACTTGTGCTGTGAAAACTGGTAATCTGGTGATGAGTTGCAAATCAAATCATCCATAATAAATACACATCAGCACTAAACTATCCAATGTGTAACTCACTCAGCAGTGATGAGATTACAAGCTCAGCTTTTGAGGCTCCTAACCGGAGTGAAAGTGAACTTTCCTTGGTGTTCTTTCAGTTAATTGCTCGCATTTATTCATCCTTTTAAAATGCCTGCTGGTTGCTAACTACTTGCCTCGGCAGAAACTGCTGGTTTACTGTGTCACACATTGACATCCTCTGGCAAAGCTTTAAGAACCACCCTGGAACGTGCTCTGGACTTGAAACCGGCCACCAGTGCCAGACCCATATAGCAGTCTTTGGTGTGTGCCACGTGGACTATTCCAAGAACCTCAACCCAAATACCTCTGACACAGAGCTACAAGAGCAAGGTTTTGACTTCCACATTTTCCCTAATAGCGCATTTCTTTCCTGGCCTCGGCATCATTTACTTAACTCCTTCCCTTACTGGGTTCTACACCGAGATACAGTATTTCAGTCCTTCTGAACCATAAGACTTTTCAACATTTGTTTCTTTTCATTTCATTTTAAAGCACATTTAAGCTTATTTGAAGAAGTGATGGGAGACTTTATTTTCGAGTTGAGACTTTAACTTTGCATATAAATATTGGTAACAGTGCCCATTATAGATATAGAACATATCGTTTTTGGTATGCACGATCAGTCCTTCAAGTTACATAATATATTAACACAACACATGTTTTTTCTTACTAATATTTAAGTGCTAACCCCTTTCACTCCATTAAATAAGCATAGATTGTGAATTAATGTAACAGTTCCAGCAGCAATATGAACAAAAAGTGCTGGACTGCTTCAGATAAGGATTTTGAAGTGTGTGGAAAGTGACTTAAAGTTACAGTGTCTAAAATCTCACCACTAGATGTCAGTAGGTTGCAGATTGCGCTTAACTCAATTCTGTTTTCTTACCCCTCATATCTCAAGTGTATAATCTTAGCTATGGTTCCGACTGATGTTCATTTATAGTGAGTGTATGCTGTCAGTCTGCTGTTTACCTCAGCTGGTAAAACTTTGTAAATCAGTCTGATAAAAGCTGATGAATCAGTGAAGCTCACGTCTGTCTGGTGACAGCAAAACTAAGGTGAGTTGTTGAGGATATCCTGAACTTTTCTGTCAGTAATGCTGCTGTTTCTGTCGCTATTATCTGCTTTTACCCTCTGTTAGCTGCTGTTAGCCGGCTTCAGCGATACTTTGTTGGACTCGGACACAATGTAATCAAATTGTTTATCAGAGCGATGCCGTGATTTTTGGGACACTCAAGCCTAACATTAGCTGACATAATGTTAGCTTATAACCAGCTGATATTGTTGTTTAGCTGGCTCATTGTCATCTGTCTGGAGACAGAAAGGTTGCATGTCTAAAAAATTTAATTGCAACAATATCGGGACTAAATAAACATGTTAATGCAGGTTTTCACGTTAGAGCCCTGACTTCAGTACAGGAGATTAGGCTTAAGGTGAAAAGGAAGAGGTTTTATCCAGCTTCCTTGGTGAAAGGGACCCCTTCTCAGATGATAAAGCATAGGTATGATCCTTCATATCTCGAGTCTAAAGATGCAGACATGAATTAAAATGTGCCTCCACAGTATGCGAATGACTATGATTGCATTTATGCGTAGTGCTAGTTTTCATGTTTCAGTGTCTTGATGTTTCCTTTGGTAACTTCCAGTTTTACATCGATAGTTTAATTTTAGATCCTGTCTTTGTACTCTCTCCTTTGTGATTGTCTACCTGCCTTAACTGTCTCCACCTGTCTCCTTTCCCCACTGCTGTCTCATTGTGTAATGAGCCCTCTGTGTAGCTCCATCTGCTCTTTTTTCCCTTTTTACAGTTACTGTTTCCTCAGTCATGTTCTCCTGTGGAAGCTCATAGTTATTTCTTATTCTCAGACTTTGCATCAGCCAAATAAAGAGCTCACTTTTCATTATTTCATCTGCCTCCATGTCCGGTATTTGGGTCCTCTTCTCCCCACAACCCCAAAACAGCTTTAGAAACTGCTGATATGCTGCTTCTTTCCTAGTTTAGGCTTTGGCAGCTACCTAATCTAAACCATCAACATACATTTGAGATCCTATCTTAACAAGACCATTCCAACATAATTAAGATCAGTAACCATTCATTAACACTTCAGATGTTATCCATTTCTCTTGATTAACAGTCTGCATACTGCAGATTTTTCAGTATGCTCTAATTAAACAGAGCTCATCATAATTCATCATAGCACAGAAACAGTACAAGTAAAGGTTACTAAAGAGCTTCTCATGGCCTCAGACAGATGATCTCTGTGCTAAGACTGATACTTTTTATGTTATACATGCGTCCCATAGACAATATTACAACACTGCACACATTTCCACTGCTATGCATGAATTGGTTCAACTGCAACGTCTTTAAATGCACAGATGACCATATACACAACAGTGTTGCTCTAACTTCAGGGAAAATTAATGTTTTTGTTTGTGCTTGTCCCTAAAAAACACCAATAAAAATATTCTAAGCCGATGCTCTGCATGGCATTACCTTGCCTCCAGTACTACCAGGGATACCATGAATTATTTTCGACCATCATATATCCTTTGGCTCGTACAAACCTCTGCCTTCTCTAGTCTTGGCAGTTCTCTCAGAATGAGGAACAGCCTGTGATGCTGAAAAGCTAGTTCATGCATTTGTTACTCTTCTAGGCTGGATTGTTGTAATTCTTTATTATCATCTGCTCTAAAAGCTCCCTGAAAAGCCTGTAGTTGATCTAAAATGCTGGAATGGGAGTACTAACGTACTACAAGGAGCGATCAAATTTCCCCCACATTAGCTTCTTTTTGTTGCCTCTAAAGGATCATTACATCTTAAAGACTTTTTAATAGCATATTATCCCAATGGAGCACTTCCAAAAGTAGAATGGGAGGCAGAGCCATCAGCTACCTGGCCTCTCTCCTGTGGAACCTGGATCTAGCTCCTTCCTGCATTTGTTCGGTTGCTTGGGGGGGTGCTTACAACTACATGGTCAGATCACGTTGTCATGACAGCTGTATTCTGCTTGGCCATCTTATCAATGCTTGCAGATGTATTTCATCATATATTTCTCTTTCGCATAATTCAGAAAAACATGATTAAATCACACTGTTGCACTGGGTAATATTTTTCTTCACTAACACAAACACGGGCACTGCCAATGTGACAAATACCTGCTGCCATGAATATTCCCTATTGCAACAAATGCATTCTGTAGATGCAGATGTATCCTGCTGCACAAAATAAGAAATGTGTATTTCCTCAAAACGATGATAAATGACAGTATTTCTAATCCTGTCAATTGTCATAATCCACAAAGTGGTGTAAAAGTGTTTTATTAAGAAACAGAACAATCTTACACTGTGTGTCTGACAACACAAGTATACAAAAAACATTTACAGTTTGTGCATTGCAAATTTGAAAAAAAAATTAACAGGATAGAAACCAAACATAGAAAAACATGAATGCTATACAGATTGATGACAGGGAAGTTGTACACAAACGCATCCTTGATCCACACTACACAATCACACAGTCACACTTTTAGAGACCTTCATCTGGATTCCTTTTCAATCAACACTATGACACTTCACAAACTCCATAAGTGATATTTATGACTAACATAGAAATGAAAATGTCATTTGTATAAAATGTTTTCACTGTAGTTGCTCTTCATGACTCCACCATTCAAAGTGGTTTATTTCTGAACCTCAGACTCTCAAATGTTAAAGCAATCATTGGATTTACTATGAATCAGGTATAATTCTATTCATTACAATATTTTTGAGTGCTGTTATTATTGCAATCTACTTCCTTTGCTTTGTGTTACACATAAAAATAGTTCCAAATCAAGCCAGGACGAAGTTTCTTCCATGGTGCCAATAGCCTAATTAGCAGCTGCTTTCGGTGAGAGACTATTTAAAAGATAAAAAAAAAAATGCAGCAATGTGTTAAATCAATTTGAGGACAGCGAGGCTGTCTGGACAGCTAAGTAAATAAACTACCAGAATTAACTTTCTTTGGCAGCTACCGTGACCTACATAAACATCTGTTTCATGTTTATGTTGGTGATTATTGAAAAGCAGCTGGCGTTTATCTTTACAGTCTTAACTGACAAATTTGAAAAACTAACAAGCACAGGGAGTGCACGAAGACGCAACAAAAATCTAGTAACTCTAATATGTGTTATCTTGACGTCTGCGGTATTCAATTATACGTTTTGTCAGTGTAAACAAATAAATAATTATTTACAAAACTCGCAAAAAAAAAATGCCAACAAACAAAACAAGCAAGCATAAATAATTTACATGAGGAATTATAGTACAGACTTAGTATAAACATCTTTGGCACTTACTCGTCGTTCACTCAAGTTGTTCATGAAAAGCGCATTTAGGATGAAAAGAGTAAGGGGAAATAGTAATGGACTTAAGGCAACTAAATGATTATGATTTGGTTACAGTTTATGCTTGTCAAACACTGTATGATTAGTTTTTCCGCTAAAAAAAAATAAAAATAGAAGAATAAAGACAGAGAGCAGCCGAGTCACTTACAACAAACTGTAGGAAATCACAAACGGCATCTAAGAGCTTGTACAATGAATTAAAGAATGTAGGATGGGTACAATAGTTTTAATTAGATATTCTGCAGAGGCTTTTAAAAAAAACCCACAACAACAACAAAAAAAAACATGTTCATCAGTTTTTTCTTTCTCAGCTTCGGAAATGTATATAAGTCACCAACAAAACTGAAATCTGCCTCGGTTTCTCCTCCGGTTGATGAATCAAGGCCAAAACATGGAAGTATGCAAAGTCTCATTTACACCGAAATGGATTCAGCAATGACGTGATGTTTACTCTGAGCCATTCTTGTCTTTTGCCATCAGATGTTTTCTTTTGTTTTTTCCTACCCGACTTGATTCAGTTATCTGTGGAAAGATGGGAAAAAAAGCTCCCATTACCGCCACATTAACAATTAAAACTCAATGAGCCAAAGTCAAAGTGCCAGAGTGCAGCAACAACATGTGCATTGTGTGCGTCAAAAAAGCGTGTCTCCAGTAATGTGGCTGTGATTGTGAAAAAAGCTGCAGCCTTATTTTCCACAGTTTAGCGCTAAGTAGAATATCTGAAGTCCTTGGATGAACACAAGGATTTTCACAATGCTTGTGGGGCATTGTTCACGGGCAAGCTGACAAGCAGAAATATAGCGTGACAACATCCTTAACACACAGCATAGAACCATAAAACCCCTCTCGCCATTACCTTGTGAGCACGGTTGGCAACTCCGGCTTATCTGAGGTTTGGAAAAGATGTGGATGGTTGAAAGAGTTTAACATTTTTTACTCTTCAGTTGCATTTATGTGATTCAAATGACAACTGCTATGTAGGTTGATACTCCTTTTTAATGAATTATGGAGGCATATGTGTATTTATCACCTCAGCTACAAGATTTCCATAATTTAATGTGATCTGTTCATATTAGGGTCAGAACAGCAATAAGCTTAAAAATGTATTGAGTGGAATGCCGTGATCTTTAAAGCGCTGCCAATAGCAAAAATATTATATATGTATATTATAGCACATATATTTTAAAAAATGACTGTTGTACAGTGCTTAGCAAAACTATTAGACCACCTGTCATAAAAACAGAAAAACACAAATTTTGAAATCTGTCAAAAACTTGTTTAAAACTAAAAATTACATTGTCATTTATAAGCCAAATAACAACCTGATTTTGCATTTTTTTATCGTGTTGATTTACATTGGATGTAAAATGGGATGTGCCTTATTTCTGGCGCCTTTGATTACTCTTAACATTGTTATAGCTTCTATTTTTTGCTCTACTGACAGTCTTGAACTGATTTCAGCTATATGCAACATCTGAATTGCTCACATATATGCATGGGTAATTTATAACAAAAACAGAAACAGTCATGGTTATAATTTCAGTATTTGTGCTTACCTCTGCACTCATACTTGAGGTCAGAGAAGAACACCAACTCTTGTGAGAAGACAAACAGGCCTAACCTTCCTCCGGCAAAGGTTTTGTCATAAATGGGTCCCGAGTCAGCCATTATCTGTTTACCTTCATAGACCACAACCCTGCAAAAGATAAGACAAGCTTAAACTTTTTAATATATTAAGATGAAAAAGCTGCAGGTCATTAAATGACTAAAAGGAGGCCTGTAATCAGAGACAGAAAAACATTTCATACCTTATAAAACCAGTCTTTGGTCTGTGGATGAGATGCCACCTGTAAGCTGTGTAATCCTTCCAACCAATGTTTTTGGGGTCATGCCACAGGGTCCGCACCTTTGTAAAATAGTTAACAGCACTAATATGAATACAGATACAGCCATTACAACAGACCACGTGGTATTTCAAATGCGGCCCACCTGTCCTGGAGTGTTGCCCGTGTGCCACAATGCGTTCCTGAGGTATTCTCCAGCGCCAGTGGTCGAGTTCACAACTTTGAGTGAAACTCCGGAGATGCCAAAGGCTTTGGAGGGCTTGTCCTCCCAGTAAGTCTGTGTGATCTGCTTCCACATGACAACATAAAAGCGCGCACTCGACTGATAACCAAAAACAAAGCCAGCATAGTCATCATCTCTGTCGGTGTTCACGTACATCGTTCCACTGAAATCCACAGCGCTGAACTCATCAAATCCTGTGATGAGGTGAGCAAATGTTACACTCTTAGAGCTCTGCGCAATTAAATGGAGTTTCAAATATTTTAAAAGACAGCGATCAACATGAAATGCTCACCTACTGCAATGCCTGGGTCAGAGTTGGCAGTCTGAACCAACTCTTTGCCCTGATGCCTGACCACCCAGTTGGGATCAATTTGTGTGGTTCCTTTAGGATCCAGATGCACCATCTGGAACTTCCTGAAGTCTGTCACGCTGATGGCATTGTTCTCAGGACACACATCAAGAATATCTGGGATGTTGTCATTGTCAAAGTCATCTTTGCAGATGTCCCCTCTTCCATCACCTATATGAAAAAAAAAGATAAAATCATAAAATAATTTAAAACGGTTTAACTTGATTTAAATAATAAATTAAATAAGCTACTGAATAGGCTGGAAAAATATCTAAGGCAGCTAATGTGAGGATCATAACACTCCCAATTCAGTGACTGTTGAGGAGCTCCTCCAAGTTAATATTAAAAATGAATGGAAATATAGCAGTTCTTCCCAGAAAACTGGCCCAAATACCACTGCCAAGTCTGCTGAAGCAAATCAGCCATCTTCTCATGCTGTGACAACTTCCACTGATACTTCTAACTATCTGAAGCCTGAAGTCCATTAGAGCCAGACTGCAGGCTGGGAACTCACGAAGGAAATGATGCCAGTAGCTAATGAGGGCCACTGCATGGAAGTAGCTCACCGCCTTCTGTCATCATCTTTGTTATTGATCACGGACCTCGAATGATTCTATCAAATAAACACTATCTGACAAGCCGAGAAGAGTGTGAAAGCATCAGGGCCATTCTCCTCTGTGGTCTGTTTCCAGTTACAGACAGCTGTATAAACTCCAGGTAACCCTGCTTAAATTGGGCACTGAGGACTAATCACAAGCTAAGGCTAAAGGGAATAAAAACTTCACAGCCTTATGGTGCCCTCCAAAGCAGCTCACTGAAGTCATGGAGAATGACATCATCCGTGCCAACCCGGTCATTGACTCTTTCCACAACTACCAAATTTCACACCTGCTGCACTGAAAGTAACTGCTAATTCTAAAAGTATCTGGCAGACGGCATATGGAATAAAAATGTGAACATCACTGAGAAATACGTACAAAGCCTGAGAGAATGGAGATACCTTTTAAGCGCGTAGCGTTAAGCAGTTTGGACTAATATAAAACCTACAATATAGCTACAGGTGATCAGTGTACAGCTGCAGACTCACTGCAGTAATTCTTTCACGTCAGGCTGAATTATAACTTCAGTGTGCTAACCCTGTGAGAGGCTATGTCTTATAAACTGTGAATATGTAAAGTAAGCTACCACACCTTGGGTTTTGAGAATTTTAATCATTTGATTAAGGCAAATCTTAAGGCTACTAAAAGTATGTATACAACTGGACATGTATGCTAAAGATTTATGCAAAAATGTAAAAACAGTTGGTATCACACATGTTTCAACAACTTTCTGTATGGAAGTGACAATGCTGCCTTTAATACTTTTGCATGCACCATCCTCACCATCGGAGTCCAGCTGGTCTGTATTGGGAGTCAGTCTGCAGTTGTCCCTGTCATCAGGTATACCGTCGTTATCATCGTCGTAGTCACACGCGTCTCCTTTGCCGTCCTTATCGTGGTCAGCCTGGTTTGAGTTGGCCACATACGGGCAGTTGTCTAGATTGTTCTGATGACCATCTTCGTCAATGTCCTGGTTGTTGTCACACTGATCTCCAACCAGGTCATTGTCTGCGTCAGTCTGTTGGATCAATGCAAGTGTCAAAATGTTAATGCGACATCTACTGACTGTAATGGGATGAGTCATGAATTGCAGTGTGGGTGCATTACCTGGTCAGGGTTGTGCAGCAATGGACAGTTGTCACACTGGTCGCCGACACCGTCCATATCAGTGTCCTTCTGGTCAGTGTTGTACACATAGGGGCAGTTGTCATTCTCATTCAGAATTCCTGAGGAAAAAAAGGTAGATATATAGATACTATAGTTAGCTACGCTAGACGGGCTGAATACGGCATGCCATTACATGTTTGGCTATTTTACCATCTCCGTCAATGTCCACTGCGCAGGCATCCCCTTCTCCATTGTGGTCAGTGTCAATTTGAGCAGGGTTGTGTTCATAAGGACAGTTGTCACAGCGGTCGCCAACTTCATCCTTGTCAAAGTCAAACTGGCGAGGATTGTAAAGCAGGGGGCAGTTGTCCTGTGGCAGAAAGCACATGCTAGTTAAAGAACTGTTTGACAGTCATGAGCCCACCATACTGTAATCATAAAATATGTGCACTGATGTTGCCAAAACAAAACTCTGTGGGAAGGATCGAACACCATTTTGCAAAAAGATAGCTTTCTGATTTGATATTTTAGCGATGGCAGTGGAGAGCACTAACATCTTAGTCCAAAATCTGACAGGTTAGTGCTCATCACACCACATCTCAGCTGGGTCGAGATGTGGTGACTGCGAATGCCAAAGCACATGAGCCACATCATTTTCATACTCGTCGGGCCATTAAGTGACTCTTTTTGGCTCATGGGTGGGAGTATTGTCTGTATTGGAAGAGATCACTCTCAACAGGATCTAAATATTTCATCACAGGACAAAGTTGAGCACTCAAAACATTGTGACAAACCCCTATGCTAGCAAAGTGGACAAACTTTGCCATACAAATAGTTTTCAGGTGTTCCCTTATTTCCGCCACAGCAGATGGCTCCGCATATTTGATTTGGCACAGTTTTTTTACACCAGATGTACTTCCTGACTCAACCCCCACATTTATCCAGACTTGTGACCCCCTGAAGCTGGGTTTGTGTCTCCTCCTGGTCTTAAACCACCAAACCATGGAACCACTTAGTATGCTGCTAGCAAACTATGCTAGAAAAATTCTCCTCACTGTAGCGTTCAGTAGTTTGTAGTTTATCTTTATGTTGTAACATTTATCTGTAGAGCATGTTTGAAAGTCAAACTGTATCCTGTAGTGTTTATGGGTAAGAGCAGTTGTTGGTGGTGTGATGGAAACAGCATAACACAACAAAGTATTTCTACAGTACTCTAATTAGTATTTTGTGTCACCTCAGTATTGTGTGTAACATACAGTTACTGAATATTGACTGTGTTACTGTTTTTAAAGTTACTTACAATTAAATATTTCACAATATAAAAAAAATTACTATAGTATTGAGGATTTCAAAGTTTATTTCATTTTTTTCACATGTAAAATAAAGGACTGCATCCATATAGTTCTAACTTCTCCACAAGCACGGCTGACAAACATGCCTTGACAAAATGTTTAATTTAAAAATAGTGGTATAAAATTTTCAGCCTTTTATTTTTTGATACTCTGATTAAAAAAAAATTGCAGGCTTTTCACTTCTGTCCAAGTTATCAATTCTAAAGATTAATCAGTCCACTAATATTTACTTTAAAGCATCAAATCTCCAGCTGAACATTGCTACTGCCGTCTTGTGCAGCCTGACCTGAAAGTATTTATTGCATTCTACGCATGAACACCCTTATGTTCTAGCGTGGTGTTCTTTATAGACAAACTGTGGCTGCCACAGAAGTCCAATAACGCAATACCACTCAGGTTCAGGTCAGGCAGGCTGTTCCTCCATAGGAATGGGCTTCCCTGCTTAAGCTGCTGCCCCCATGACCCTGTCCTGGGTAAATGGTAGAAAATGAATGGATGGACGGATCATAAACAGCACCAGTGTTTACTGTTTTCAATTGTAAAATATGAACTTGAAACACTTTTCCAATGGGTAACTGTGTTTTGAGACACAATATGTTCATAATTATTCATTATTCAAAATCTCCACCTTTTTTAGGATGCCGTTTACCAGTTTGTGAAAATGGAAAATTCTCATACCCTTTCATCCAGAATTCCATCATTATCATCATCCTTGTCACAAGCATCTCCTTGGCCATCTCTGTCAAAGTCTTCTTGTCCAGAGTTGGGGAGGCTAGGGCAGTTATCCTGAAATAGTAGCAGTACATTTTTGAGTTTTACTGTTTAGTTTGGAATCACTGCATCAAATGTGGCAATATTCAATGAAATACCTTCTTGCAGTGGTAAGTGGAGTTAGCACCACACACAAGGTTCTGATTGGGCCAGCCATCCAAGTCAGAGTCTTCCCCACAAATGAAGCCATCTCCAGCGTAACCGGTCCTACACTCACACTTGTACATTGGATCACTGAAGTGGCTGATGTAGATGCATTCTGCAAATCTGTGACAGTTGTGTGTCTTGTCCTTGCATGGGTTCTCGGGCTCACACACCTATTTTTTTTTTTAGAAAAGAGAGAGGTTTTATGGGACTGTTTTTTGAGATTTGCCCCAGTCCACCATCATCAGTCCTCGGTGTGGTCTGCCTGTAGCCTGCGAGCAGTCTTTTTACAGGCCTTCCATTTTGCTCTCAGCTTTGGAGGATGAACACATGTCAAGAGGACATATTTTACTACTACTCCTGGCAGCTTGCTTTGGGGAGTAGCCCTCTAAACAAGGATACCTCAAATTGAAGTGAATGGGAGAGATTCTCAACAAAACCCAAGTATGGAGCACTTGTGGGCACAGATGACTTTGTGGCATGACTGCATCATACATCCAAATACAACCTACTGTTATTCATTTCTTTCAGCGCAAGCTATTCACAGCTGCCACTCATTACCAGAGGATGAACCCAACTAAAGTTTGAATGCCACTGCATGAGCTCATAGAGCTGAAAGAGACAGGGAGGCCTTTGATCAAAACTGTGAAATGGAGCCTCTTAATGCCAGCAATGAGACAATTCCCTTTTTCCCAAATCAATTACTCTAAATTGGGGCATCAAATCAAAGACAGGCAGCTGCAGAGGCCAAGGAGTGACAAAATGGCGCATGAGGGATGTTATGCAACTAGTGGTCGTAGTGACATGTTTTTCGGTTTTCTTGGGACTCACTGATCACAAAAGAGATGAAAACAGCTGTGTTCCAATCAAGTAGCTAATGTGGCATATTTGACATGTCATATTAAAACTTTTAGCAGTTTTGACAGCGCTGGAAAGAGAAAATAAAAAATAGCATTGTGAAACTGTTAAAAGAACTGATCCATTGGACTGCTACAGCAAAATGAAAGGAGAAGAACCATTTATATCTGCTTCTCATTTTAAATGTTATAAATGACTCTTGTTGTTCTTTTACAAACAAATACTGGGTCAAGGTCTGTTCCATTCTTTCATATATGCAAATACGCTCACTACAAGTATTACAATTTAAATGCTCTGAAAGGCTGCTTCAGTCAGTCATAAATGTGACACACAGAAAGTCACACATAAGCTAAATCTGCCTGGAGCTAATATCCACTTTATATCCGTTATTGTTGTTTGAGTGGCATACTACAAATGGTCTGTTAAGGGCACTGAAAAACAAGTAAGATCAGCTCACCTGTTTGTTCTTCTTGGCAGCCTCCACACCCATACCAAAAGGCTGGGTGCCCTTGTATCGCTTTGGACAGGGCAGGCAGTGGAAACCTGGGTCAGTGTTGACGCAGCGCTGAATTCCATTCACTTTGTAGCAAGCATCAGATACCATGTCACACTAGAGGAGAAAATAAAATCATCAGCAAAATACAAATAGGTTGTTTTATGAATAAAGTGCAGGGAGCTTATGAAAAACATTCAATTTTACCTCATTAATGTCTTCACAATGGGTGCCATTTCCACGAAATCCAGCAGGGCATGGGCCACACTCCCAGGAGCCATCAGGAGCACTGCTGCAGTCCACTCCCGCAAAGCATGGGTTAGAGAGACAGCCATCTGCAAGGGAATGAATCCAAACGAGGGTAAACTGACATGTTTGTATTGCGTTTCCACAAATTATTTACCTTTAGTTTGTAATGATTATCTTATCTTAATGCTTAATCAGATTTTCTGATTTTACACTAACACCATAGACAGTATAAAAGGTGGAAGTAGCTATCATGACATCCACTGGTTTCTGAAGGCTCAAGTTGAGCGTTTTCACCGGCACATTTTGGT
>VUQK01032094.1:0-13560 GCA_015106715.1 Bujurquina vittata
TGGACTTGATTAGGAAAGGTACACACCTATATATGCAAATGAGAATCATGAGGTGGAAGGAACTGCCCAAGGAGCTCAGAGACAGAATTGTGGCGAGGCACAGATCTGGCCAAGGTTACAAAAGAATTTCTGCAGCACTCAAGGTTCCTAAGAGCACAGTGGCCTCCATAATCCTTCAATGGAAGAGGTTTGGGACGACCAGAACTCTTCCTAGACCTGGCCGTCCAGCCAAACTGAGCAATCGTGGGAGAAGAGCCTTGGTGAGAGAGGTAAAGAAGAAGCCAAAGATCACTGTGGCTGAGCTCCAGAGATGCAGTAGGGAGATGGGAGAAAGTTCCACCAAGTCAACTATCACTATTCTTGACTGGTCCAGCCAGAGCCCTGACCTAAACCAAATTGAGCATCTCTGGAAAGACCTGAAAATGGCTGTCCACCAATTTTCACCATCCAACCTGACGGAACTGGCGAGGAACCGCAAGGAAGAATGGCAGAGGATCCCCAAATCCAGGTGTGAAAAACATTCCCAAGAAGACTCGTGACTGTGCTAGCTCAAAAGGGTGCTTCTACTCAATACTGAGCAAAGGGTCTGAATACTTATGACTGTGATATTTCAGTTTTTCCTTTTTAATAAATTTGCAAAAATTTCTACATTTCTTTTTTTTTTTCTATCAAGATGGGGTGCTGAGTGCACATTAATGAGAAATAAAATGAGCTTTTTTGATTTTATGAAATGAAACAAAAATTTAAAGGGGTCTGAATACTTCCCGTACCCATTGTAAATGAGGCCCATTGATACTTTTACTTTAAAACATTTGGCAGGCTTAAGTTGTGCTGGGTCTCAGGTTAATAGTCTGTTCTTTAATTCTCTTCTGAAAACCTTTACAGGTAGTCTTAAAATTTTTAGACTCCATTCATAATTTTATCCCCAAGTTGTTATACGATTTTATTTTTTGACCTGGAAACACGTTTGTCTGAAAAACACTTTGGGTCAACTTTTGTCATTTTAAATATGCTTTATAAATAAAATGTGTATATATAATATGACCATGATGCCATTACGACATAAAAATATATCTTCTAGGCGAAGTAAATGGGGGAGATTTTAAAGCAAAAGTAGTTGGATTTGTTTTGCGGAACTCACACTTGTATGGACAAGCTTTCAATTTTTTGTTGCAGTCCTGCAATTGGCCACTAGGAAAAATTATTAGTAAATCTGATGCTGTGTCAGTTCCGTTACTTGTAGCACTTTTTGCATTTCCAAAGGCTTATGATTGAAAAAACAAAACCCCCAGACTTCAATAAGCAGTAACCTTTACTGTAGAGAAACTGATAGTCAGGTTTAGGCTTCAAACTGAACCTGTGACCGTTTCTGTACAGGACAGCCTTTGTCAATGTGCCTCCATCACTCCATAAACCTGTCTTTGCAGGCCCACATGGTTGCTGTCAGCCGAGCGAACCGCTCCAATCCATCATATCCCTTCCTCTGTCATCACATCTTAAACTCCTGACACTTACTATGTTATCTGAGAAGTCACTTCTGAGCAGTGTTTTGTGGGAAATGGAGTCTCCAGCGGGCGCGTTGACAGAGACGTGTCACCCTGGTGCAACTGCAGAGAGACATTTACTGCAGCGGACACACAGGAATTCACTCACCTGCTTAACACGCTTTTAGCAGACTTCAGGGAACAATGCAAGCATTTATTGAAAAGTATTTATTTTGTTTTATCTTTTACTTCAAAACGTATGTTCACGTCCCTTTTTTATACCATTATCATTCACCTTTTTTGTGTTCTTTTTTCTGTTTCTAATTCTTTCTCGCTACTACGTAGGTTAAGTTTAATGAAGCTTCTTATGGAATAATAAACAGTGGAGGATGAGGTGGTATTTCAGCTTCGGGACCCCATTATGGCGTCTGTCATCAGAAGTGTTTGTGTTAAAATGTAAGACAACCCCTAGCACATGAAGAAACACACTTTAATGCAGAGACCTAAGTTTCTTCACGTCTCATTAAACAAAGTGAAGCAGGTTCAGGGTTTCCAGCGCCGCAGTGATGACAGAGCCACCGGCTGTTTGTTTTAGAGCCTGAAACTCATCAACACACCTGCTGTCTGCTCATGCAGAACAGACTACACCTCCGCTCCATGAACACTCAACTGTATGAGGCCGACTACACATTAAATTCAGTGAAATTCAATTCAGAGTGCCTTATTTATCCCTCGGGGCGCAATTTGAGGGAGCAAGTTTGCCAACAAAGTGTACAAGAGTAAGTCATCTACACACACATAAGAAAAACGATCCAAAAATACAAATTTTGAAAGCTCTTGTTTAAAGTTTCTGTTTGACAAACCAGAATTATGACTTATGTTAACTTCTGAAAAAGGATAAATGATTTTAGTCAATATTCCATAATTTACTGAGTAATATGCCATGAAGAACAGCTTCCGAGTATTTATCTGGGATGCTTAGCAAAATGAATGTTTGGATTGTGTGGCTTCCAGAGCTAACTTCACTCAGTCATTCAGGCAAGAAGAGCTCTGCTCAGTTCTCCCCTGCCTAATTTGAGAGGTAGAAGTGAACTCTGATGATACAGGAGCAATCACTGGATAAGAAACTAACCATTAATGTAACAGATAACATTATTGACTTCTTCTTTATGCTATGATTACGGAAAATATGAATCCTCTTCGTCTACTCTGTAAACAGAACAATTGCTTTCTCCAATAGTACAACTGATCAATGGGTCTTTTCAGTTTAAGCTATGGGATCAGATCAAATCCTGTTCATTTCTTGCAGACATATTGTTATTGTCTTTTGGTTGACATGAATCTTTCCTGGTTAAATAAAAGACCACAAGGTGAAATTTTAACTTAAAAAATGCAGTTAAATAGATTTAAATTATGTTTTACCACCAATAATGGAATGAAACCACCACACTTGTATTTTACCTTGAAAAATGAGGCACATTGAATTTGCTACAGCTCCAATTTAAGACTTTGACAGATGTCTTAACATGCCCCCAGGGCCCATGGATATCCTATAGCTCTTGTCATACCAAAGTGATACTATGTTTAAGCCGATTTACTTATAAACCAAAGTTATATTTAGTGTAAATAGAAATTCTGAGTGATTGAAAATGCTTTCAGACAAAGACGCCTTTTTCCAACTCGGCAATTGAATCTGTACAGTCTGTAAATTCAAATCACATTATTTTGTCGGGTTTTTTGTGTGTGTGTGTGTGTGTAACTTTATTCACATACTGTTAAATCAAAAAAGAAACGTACACACACACACAGAGTTTTACAGCTCAAACTTCTCAAAAAACCAAATGAGAAAAACATTATGCTAGCCCACCCTGTGCATCCTAATCAATATCAAAGCATAAAAAAATACACATACTTTAAAATTTGAACTCTTCTCATGAAACAGACTATTTCTCGCTTACGCTACACTCTACAACCACAGTGTGACAAACTGGTTAACCATCGCTGCCCCGAAGGGCTAAAAAAACTCAACAAAGAAGACAACAAAATGGCCGCCACATATCTTCAGTAAAACACTCTCCAGCCTGGAAGCCACTTTGAAATCCACCTCCTCCTCCTCCTCCTCCTCATCTTCATCCTCCTCCTCATCCTCCAACTCCCCGAACATCAGACAGAAAAACCAACAAGCTCCGGAGGGGAAAGCTAACAGAGAAACATCCTCTCTTCTTCTGTTTTGTAAAATGTTTCTTCTTCTCTGTCTCTGTGTCTCTCCGCTGGATCACAGTGATGCATTTATATTTGACAAGTGGCATCAATAAGTCAGCAGGCGTGTAAATAGAAATGTCCTCACACTTTCAGTACATCAGTGTTCAGCAGGGAGTGTGTATCGGAATCTGAGTGCATGCATGTTTGTAGTTTTCCTACATTTTGTCTTTCAGAAATGTTCTCCCTGTCTCTCGCTATTTTTTATTCATATTCAGTGTTTATCTCTATGCGTGGCCTTATAGCTGCGTTTAAACTGAAAGTACATGCACATAACTGTGATTTCATTCAATAATGTAATTAAAGACTGTTATTTTAACCCACTTTTATTTCACAAAAGGTTTTCATGATAATTAGTATAGCATTAACTGCAATTAACTGTGTTGATCAGTAAGGGGTAATTAAGTCTAACCATGTATTCATTTTTCACATGAGTAAATCTTGTATATTGAAGCTGCAGCATTATCAAGAACAGTATAATATCAGGATTTTCTGCGGAGTTTTTAAGGGTAAAACTGACCTGAAACCCTTTAACATCAGAGGAAACTATTACTTTATATATTTTACAAGGGTTACTGCAAGATTAAGAAAAAGGCACACAACACATTAGTGTGATAATCAGCAAGACACAAGTTTTACCTAAGTGGCAACATCTGGGGTTGAAAATCAAAGCTAAATCATAGAAAATCTTTCTATGGCCACTGGCAGGCTTAATAAAGTGACTCAATCCCTCTTGTGTTAAAATAACTAACTTTACAGCAGAAATAAGCTGTTTTACAGCCACAAATGGTTTTGGTATCTAGGGTTAATTGTACCCTCCATTGCGGCTGAACAAGGGGTGCTTTTAGTGAAATTGTGACAAACAAAATGGATTTTATTTATTAATCGTAAAACTGTTCATCCAAGAAGTCAACTTATAGTATACGTTTATGTATATGTTACCACTGTTATAGTCTGACACTGGTGTGTTCGGGGGCTCTACAATCCTGAGTCCAGGATGGGTTGAGTTGACCTTTCTCTACCCCTCAGTTGGAGCCCGGACCTCCCACGCTTCAGCCAGATCACCTGCACCTCATCACCAGTCAAGTACTTAAGGACCAGCTCCAGCACCCTGTTTCTGCCAGGATGTCTGTCTCCTTAGTGTGGTAATCAGGCTCGTCTTAGTTACTACTGTAAACTTGCTGTCTCTCTTATCCAAGAAATGAGGAAAGTAGTTATGTCCACACACACAAGAACAAATAAGCATATAAATAAGACACAATAAACCCAAATAGGGTCACAAGAACAGGGTCACTGAGCACAGAAACGTGCATGAAAAGACAAAACACAAACACGGCTCAGCTAGGTGTTACCAGACCGTGGTGGCTGCACTGGTTGGCACGGTCACACACTCACATACACACAATGTGGCGGACCCCTCAGGGAGAGTGGGAGCGAGTGGCGGCCATTCTGTCAGAGCTGATTTGAGGCTGCGGTGTCGCAAACCTAACCTGCTTCATATTGGATTACTAGCCCTGCTCTGAAGAGGTGTGTGTGTGTGTATGTGTGTGTGTGTGTGTGTGTGTGTGTGTGTGTGTGTGTGTCTGTTTAAATGTGTGCGAGGCGATGGACATCTAGACTTGTGTTGTCATCCCTAAAGTGGCATGTGACAACCATATAAAGTTTAGCCTCTATTGTGTGTTTGCTAACTTTGAGAGTGTTTTCACTTGGTGGAGCTTCATTTGTCAGGCTAGTAGGTCGCACATGTATGTGTGTGCCTTCTACTTGTATCTCTGTGAGACCCACTTTGATGTTTAGACTGTGGACACAGGACGAAGGGAGGGTTTCTGGAAAGTGATGGGATTTTTTTTTTAACAGCACTGTGATGATGAAGAGTTGTGCTGAAGATGTTGATTCTTTTCTATACAATTAGTGTTTTTGTCTTAACAGTTTGTACCTTTGGCTTTCCAATGACACTCAAAATATGAGATGATTTAACCAAAGGATGCACGGAGTGTCTTTGGCTTTCTTTTTTTTAATAAAATACAGTTGTTTACAGTTATTTCCTTTTTCTCCACTCAGTTCGACATTTGTTCATCTTCTTACGCCAACAATTACAAGAATTGCAAAAAGAAAAACAGAAACACAAAACAATTAATACTGCACTCTTATTCTCCTTTTATGATAAGCAACTCTGTTTCTGGCATTTCTGTGTCAGCTTCCCATTTTTCCTGAGGTCTTCACACAGGCCAGGGTACAGCAGACTAATTAAACGGTCCAGAAACACAAAAATAAACACTTTTTAATAAAGAGGGGAGAAATGCAGCAATGTCCCAGCTCAGACAATCCTGTTTCGTAGACAGCCGGTGTAATACTGAACGGTTTTGTCCAGCGACTAAGTTACTGGAGGAAATGTTTTGTTTTGAATGAATAAAGCACCAAATTAAGGCAGTCACATGCTCTCTCTATATATATTTTTTTTGTTGTATTTAGCGTACTAGACTACAAATGGTCACAAATTTGTCAGGTCCTAAATATAATCATTAAAAACGTTTAATAATGCTGTATAGTAAAGTAGATATCATTCCACATAATCAGCTATTTAAGTGCAAAATATTACTGTGAGTTCAGTGCATTAGTTAGATGTTGCAACTTGGCAAACATTTAACTAAAGAAGGATTTTAAAAGTCATATTTGCTCTTAACACATTTGCTGCTGCAATGTTTTTGTGTATAAAGCTAAAGGACGTGAGGCATGGATGCCTCGAGTTTAGTATCATTACACAAACTTCCTTCACAGCTCAGAGTGGGTGTGATTATTTTACATAAATTTGCAGGATGTGTATATGTTTATGTGCATAAATATGTGTCCATGTGGGTCAGGTGCCATGGGACTGCCGTGTGACAGCTGGCAGTGAGTGTGTGTGTGTGTGTGTGTACGCTGTATAGCAGATGGACTGGTCAGACTAGAACATCAGAGGCTATATGATATGAACATTGTGGAAAACACCTTCTGCTGTGAGCACTATGAAGGCTGCAATGTTATTGGGACTCCCCATGAAGCTCAAAGGATCATCTGGAGCTCAGCTGAATAAAGGTGTGTCATGTTCGCTATAAATTCAGGATTAAAATCAAAGTGACATTTTCCATCCTATTTTTAAACAGATCAGCTGATCAATTACTTTGTGTGAACCTGCTTTTTTTTTTAAGATTTCTGGTACCACAAACGCACTCGTTCATGATTTTCCGTGAGAAGGGCTAATGTCAGTACAGTGACTAAAACCACCTGTATAAAAACAGACATTTTAGCAGTTTGCAGCTCCGGAGCATTCAGGCGGGTGTTAAAACAATGCCGAAGAGGAAAGACAACAGCAATGATTGTAGGAAGGTTCTGTTGCTGCCCATCAGTCTGGGAATGGTTATAAATTGATTTCCAAACAATCTGAAGTCATTCTACTGCGAGAAAAATTAAGTGCAGATCATTCAACAGTTGCCAGTTTCCCAGGAGTAGAGATCCAAACACACCAAAGCAAAGATGCTTGGCCATAATGCACAGCGCCGTGGTTGGCCAAAACCAAACAAAGCATATCAGCACAACCACCTCCTACCAACTGTAAGCGCAGCGGTGGTGGGGTGTTGAATTGGGCTTGTTTTACAATCACGGGCAACTTGCAGTCATTGAGTTGATGACAAACTCCACTGTACATCAGAGTACAGCGACAGCTGAAGTTTGTGTCTGCAAAAGAATGACTGAAAAAGAAGACACAAAGTGCTATAATGCTCAAAGTCCAGACAACAACCGACTGCAGTGGTGCGGCGGGACCTTAAGAGCGTTCTGCATAAATGAATGCCCACAATCCGCAATGAAACAAGCGAGCTAAACTTCCTCCACAACGATGTGTGAGCTGATAAAAAATGATTATTGATTATGCCAAGTTATTGCTGCTAAAGGTGGTTCTACAGGCTAGTGAATCATGGGGTGTACTTAATTTTTAATGCACTGCTGCTGCATTTTGGCTTGTTCAATAAATAATGACAGTGTAATACTTAATGTTTTGTAGTTCATGGAGAGGTTGTATTTACCTCATTTTAAGACCAGATTATTTTTATTATGTCCTAATATATAAAACCTTAAAGGGTGTACTTTCTTTTTACCATGACTGTATATTTTGTTACAATGAGATTTATTCTGCTGGATCGGTTCTTTCTAGCCAGTGCTTGTTCTATTTTTCTAGTTCATGTTTTCCTTCTTTCACTTTTGTTTATTTCTCTTAATGTGAATGTTTCGATTAGGCTACAACTTCATATATCAGTTCACCCGGGCTGCGTGGATAGGGAGGTTTAGCTGGATGCTGTAACTTGTGTTGCCTCCAGGTAAACAGTGTGAGCTAAATGTCTAAACTACACGTGTAATAATACTTCCTGTGTGTGTAAATCCATGACTGTATTTGCCAAACATTTTTATTATCGGTATAATAATGAGGGAAGAAGCTTCTCAAATATTAGATGTACAGTGTGAAGGGAGGAAGGATGGAGGGAGGGGGTGACAGGAAGTTCACTGCAATTCTTGCTTAGACACGCAGAAAAATCCTGCTTTTACTGCTGGAAACGAAGCTGCCTCCTGAAAATATTGAATGTCCCCAATATCTTCTCTCCCATGGCTTAGGAAGAGGTGATAAGCAGCAAGTAAGCAAGACGTGTGTGTGTGTGTGTATGTGTGTGTGTGTGGGTACTCGTGTGTGCAGATGAAGCCATAATGAAAGCCCTTCTCCTTAAAGCACACTAGTTGAATTGCTGCGGCTGCTGCATCCTCCAGAGGAACTATTTGGTTGTTTGAAAGAATTAAACCTTTTTCTATGGCAGTTTATTCATTTTTTCCCCTCAAGAGTCTGGCCTTTTCATTTGAGGGCATAATTTCTTGATTTCATGTATTTTCACATATTTAAAATTACTAGCATGCAAACATTGCACATGCACCCACTTATAAAATAACTTTGTCATCAATTAGAGAGGCAACACAGAGAGCAACAAGCATCCCTCTTCAAAGATGGCTGGGCACACATCTATCTAGATAATACTGCACTATATTTAAGAGTACGTTTCAGATTTAAGAACTCCAAGCAAAGTGTAAAATTTTCTGATGCCTGGGGAAATGATAGTGGTGCGGTTAGGCCTCACCCTTTCCTTTCTGTCTTCTGCCCCCCCGATCCCCCTGAAGAGACGAATTCAGCGCTGATAAGGCACAGAGTGGAGAGTATACGTTTTAATCGGCGCAGCGACCTTGACTTGAAGCGGACTGAGAAACCATCTCCCCTGGGGTCAAACCGTGCGGGGTGAGAGGAATAAGAGCCCGAGGAAGACGAAGATGAGGAGGACAAAGCGAGGAGGAGGAGTGTCATGCTGAAGATTGATGGACAGACCAGGACTCTGGAGATGCTAAGGTTTTTAACGTGATTCTCCACGCTGCGGGGATCAGTGAAGGTCATAAACTGCTGCTGGATAAAACTGACACATCACTGAAGTCTACAGTTCATCATTCTTAAAAGTTTCCCTCACCACTTCCATACTGAGTGGCTTCTCTCATCCCAGTGCTTTGTAGACCTCACTTTTAGTTTACTTATGCATCTAGAGGAGGAAACTGTACTTCTTTGACTTATGCTAGTAGGCAAGTTCTAATAAAAGAAAAATGGGTACAACCTTGGGTGCCACACATTAGCATGTTTAAATCTGAAGTTAAACCCTGAAGCACCCAATAAAATGTCTCTAAAGAGAATAAGTGGTGTAATTTAAGACCTATTGTATTTTATACAGAAAAACCTTTAACAGTTACAGCTCTCCCCTTAGTTGTTTCTCTTCTATATTCTTTTAGAATATCTATAACAGATATTCTAAACGCTGAGATTATGGGTAGTCCCAAGGCTTTTGCAGTAGTAAGTCATATAACTCTAGGTCTTTTAGTCATATTTGACTGCAAAACATTACAATTTAGTGATTAGAAGTGGAAAAATTATAAAAGTATAAATAAAGTGTGAAAGGCCAACCTCACAGTTAGAATACCATGTGGAAGGCCTGGGTTCGAGTCCACCTTGGCTCGGCCTTTCTCTCTCTCACTGTGTGGAGTTTGCATGTTCCCCACGTGTCTGTGTGGGTTTTCTCCAGCTTCCTCCCACAGTCCAAAGACATGCACTTACTGGGGTTAGGTTAATTGGCTAATCTAAATTGCTCATAGGTGTGAATGTGAGTGTGAATGGTTGTCTGTGACTCCGTGTTGGCCCTGCGACAGGCTGGCGACCTGTCCAGGGTGTACCCTGCCTCTCGCCCTATGTCAGCTGGGATAGCCAGCTGACATACATTATATATACCCCATACATTATATATACAATTAAAAATAAACCAATGAGACATATAAATACACATCTGGCGTCATAAATGACACCACTCCACCAATCACTTAAAGGTTAATGAACACAAAGCTTACATCTTTGCCACAGATTCAGTCGCTAACACAAAATGACCCGATGCTCTGTTCTTAATAGTCACTGCACAGTTTTACGTATTAAGAATCCAAACAGCCAGCTGTGTTTTTTTCATAACCGGTGATTCATCAAGCAACATGATCTCAAGGTGCAACAGACACGGCAGGAATTCAGACTGACTTTAAACGTGGTCAGTAGCTGTCTGACTTTAATTCATGCGCTATGAATCTGCAGCCACACTAGCAAGTCCATCCATCTCTTTATCAATCCCTCCATCTGTTTCCCTCCCCAGCTGTAAGAGAACAGCATCAGACGAAAGTGATGAGAGACAATTAGCAGGGACACGTCAGCGTGCACACATGGACAAACAGTGATGTGTAACAACCCTAAGGTTGTGTGTGTGTGTGTGTGTGTGAGGTTGAGTTTGGGGGAGTGGGCTAGCATGCAGAAAACAGATGCGCAACACATGCATGCTAACAACATATACACACAGCTGAGGTCACCGTCCAGTTGTATGTTTGGGTGCTTTTGTTTGCATGTGCGTAGCTTCACAGACAGGGTGTTGTTTTTTGATGTTTTCTGAAGTAAACACTGACGCTCAGTTACTGAAGTCTGAGTCTGACTGCAGATTACTCGTCTCTATCCCTTCATTCATCCCTCCATCCCTCAGCAGAGCAAGAGACGGAGACAGAGGGGAGGAGGAAGTCAGTTTGTATTATCACTGTGTGTCGGTGCAGGACAGCGAGAAGAGCAGCTCGACTAAACCGGGGAGAAAAGACGTCTCTGTTCACTTCTGTTATATAATCCCTGTTCACACGCTGAAGCTTCATCTGAGCAAGTCTTGTCATTATTACTGAGTGTTACGGTCTTATTTTCTTAGGCGAAAACATCTGTCGACCAATGCTTACAAATATCAAGATTCCCCACCAAAAAAAAAAAAATGTTTCCGAATGTTCCACTTTTCTCAAGATGTCCTACTTTGAACTGCAAATCTTAAGCTCATGTTAACAGAAGGATTCGTCCTTTGGGTTGTTTCAGGTACTGGACAGAAAACATGCTTCTTGTTTTTGATGTGGAATTTTTTTTTACAATTTTAAGTGACAAAATAACCTCCTTCTTTCTGCTAGATGGATTCTCTCTGAGCCCCACTTTTTCAAAAAAAAAAGTGACCAAATGAGGTTATGTATCTGGGATCAGTGGTGGAAAAGTTAAAGGTCAGAGAAAGAGCTGTGGAAGGGAAAAGGGGAGCTGAGAGGACAACTGCAAAAAAAAAGGCAGCGGGATGGTAAGAGTGTGTGTGTGGGTGTGTGTGTGTGGTCGTCAGTATGCCCTGTCCTCACACACAACTCCTGTGGTACTCTGAGTAGAGCAAAGTGGTGATCAAGCATGCAGTATATGTGTGTGTGTGTGTGTGTGTGCATGTGTGTGTGTGTCTGTCCTCTGAAGTATGTTATTAATTAACCCAGATGAAAGTTTCTCAAGATCTGATACTTGGCTCTGTGGGGTGTGTGTTTGTGTGTGTGTGTGTGTGTGTGTGAGAGAGAGAGAGAGAGAGAGAGAGCATAAGTTAGTGTGTACTATGCTTTGATATAGTGGATATGCACTAAATCTAACAGTGAATGTGTGCTGAGCACTAGAGTGATAAATCTATGTAAAGGCTGCTTTATATATGTACAGTAGCAGCATCGCAATATTCAAACCACATCGGAAAGTGCTGCAACCCATGTTTATTTTTACTACATATGTTCTGTCTTTAAAAAGTGAGAAAAACATTTAAAATATCTGTTAAACAATGCCCCAAATCCCAAAGTTGTCCAGTTTAGTTTAAAAGAGATTCCATTTAGTGTCATGTATAACTAAAAAAGGGCACCAAATCCTCACATTGGAGAGGCTAAATAGTGATTTTTAAAAACATCCATATTGGTTATGAAGCAGCAGGCTGGCCATCTCTGAACTCTGTTAGAAAGACCCTGTGACCGTGATTTGACATGATGCTCGATGGTAGATTGAGGCCTAATATCTACTTATTGACTGAATTGCTTTCCCATGGCCACCAGGACACTGATTGGAAGGGGTCACTTTAGCTAATGACATCATAACGACATGGAAAATATTTAGCGTGCCGTGAGGGAAGTCGAGTCTTTTGGAGCCTGCTGGAGGCAGAGATGCATTTAAGCCATCAACTTGCAGCCTTCAGCGGTAATGCACTTCACCAACTTTACTTTACCGACTCGGTGGCTTCATCCCGCCTTGATCTAAAACCTATTTACAGCTGAAGGCAAGATTTGGTATATAAAGACTGGAAGCGTAGAAAACAGCTAACCTAACTCTTTAAAATTCTTTAAGGAGTTAGTCTTTAAAAAGAGTTTTTAAAATGTATATTAACAAATGGCCTAAATTTGATTACTCTGAAATACGATATAAATGTTCCCAAAATGTCGAAACAATTCCAAGAACTGGTTGAAATAACCTTACATAATGAAATAAATCTCTATGCTGTATATGCATGTGTTACATATTGCTGCATTGGGTGTGTCTTTATCGTAGCAGGCCAGATGAAATGACCTTGTCCTACTTGGTGACTGGTGAGCAGTCGTGCCCGAGGGTACAGCTGATTGGCTATCAATAAGCTATTAGGATAACAGAGAGAAACAGAAACAATGGGGAGGAAGAGTGATGGAAAGGTGGAATGGGGACAGAGAGCAATGGAAAAAGAAACTGTCTATAGTTCCTGTAGTGACCCAGTTGGCTGCAAGTTTTATTACAGCTCTGATATATTATGATGGATGGATGGATGGATATAGGTATTCTTACAGCCTTAAAAAGCAGGTTCTATTCTGGTTTTCATATAGCCGGGAAGTTAGATGACAGGGGTGAAGCTAACGAATGCTAAAGATTAAGGAACTGCTTTAGCTTTGAGCATTCTGAATACAATTTGCACAAACTAAAAACTGGCATTAGTGTGATGGCTATGATGGCAAAATGCATCCCAGCAGTAAAACTGGATATAGCACTATTTGAGCTTAAAACTGCCAGATTTTTGGAGCAGATAATTTATGTTCAAATATTCAAACGCGCAAAGCTTCAGTATTTGTGCAATTACAAACTGTGAAAGTGTTAAATGTGATGAATACAGTCCATTATTTATGTTTGTTGCTGCTTTGTTGCCTTTTAAAAAGGTCATTCTGGGGAGCTTCCGCATGTGGTCACAGTAATTTATCCTGCAGCACTACAGACACGCGCACACACACGCACACACACATTACCTGCCTGTGCTGCTGACGATGCTTTTTGACAGGAAGGGGAGGTGGGGGGGAGTCAGGGAGAGGGGAAGGGTCTCGATATGTCACCATGTTCTCTGGC